>PVLD010008235.1:0-85458 GCA_004027595.1 Dinomys branickii | reverse complement strand
TGAAATTATACTACAAAGCTACTGTAATAAAATCAACCTGGTACTGGCTAAAAAACAGACCTGAGGATCAATGGAACAGACTGGAAGATGCAACCATAACGAAAAACCCACTCAGCTACCTAATATTTGACAAAGGGGTCAACCAAACCCACTGGAAAAAAGAAGGCCTGTTTAATAAATGGTGCTGGAAAAGCTGGCTCGCCTCTTGCCGAAAACTGAAAATAGACCCCAGTCTATCACCATGCACCAAACTCAGGTCAAAATGGATCACAGACCTCAATATTAAAACAGACACTCTAAATCTATTGGAAGAGAAAGCACGTAAAAATCTTGAAGACATAGGAGTAGGCAGAGAGTTCATGAACAAAAATGAAACTGCAAGGGAAACACTTCAAAGAATCAATAATTGGGATCTCATTCTACTGAAAAGTTTTTGTACATCTAAAGAAATCACCAGCAAAGTAAAAAGAAAACCCACAAAATGGGAAAAAAAATCCTAGCTGGCTGTCCCTCAGACAAAGGTCTTCTATCTAGAACATACAAAGAATTAAAAAACATGTACCTGTCCAAATTCAAAGACCCAATCCAGAAATGGGCATCTGAGATGAATACACACTTCTCAGATAAAGAAATACAAATGCCAATTAAATATATGAGAAAATGTTCCACATCCTTAGTCATCCGAGAAATGCAAATAAAAACAACATCGAGATTTCATCTCACCCCAGTAAGACTGGCTAGTATGAAAAAGTCATCCAATAACAAATGCTGGTGATGCTGTGGAGAAATAGGGACTCTATTATACTGCTGGTGGGAATGCAGACTGGTGCAACCACTGTGGAGAGCCGTTTGGAGATTTCTCCGCAAACTAGGTCTAGAGGTTCCATTCAAACCAGCTATTCCTCTTCTGGGTATTTTCCCAGAAGATCTGAAAACATCATATCACTCTGATATATGTGTACCCATGTTTATAGCAGCACAATTTGTAACAGCTAAAATGTGGAAGCAACCCAAGTGTCCACCCACAGAAGACTGGATTAAAAATTTGTGGCATTTTTACATAATGGAATATTATTCAGATATAAAGAAAGACAGTTTCGAGGACTTTGTAGGCAAGTGGTCAAAACTGGAGTCCATACTCATAAGTGAAATAAATCAGTGGTAAATGTGCAGGCAACGTATTGTATCACTGGTGTAAGAACCTGAGGGTGGGAATATAAACTAAGAGACATGAAGGATATCTGTTCAAAAGGAAGGAACAGATGGATGAGGGAAAGGAGAGAAGAAAGAGACAAAAATGTATGTATGTATATATGAATATACATATATGCAGGAGGGCTAACATGGTTCTATTATTGTATTATATTACTTAATGCTAAGGAATAATTGATGACGGGTTATTTGATCAGTCTTATATGTCTGTATGTATTATCCTGAACACACACTTCGAAGATATCAATATGCAAAGCAGCAACTATTGGTGGGTATTTTTTGTTTTGGTTTGGTTTTTTGTTTTTGTTTTTGTTTTGTCTTTGGTTTTTTGTTTTTTGTGTTTTTTCGTTGTTGAGAGGATTAATTGTCTGAACAATTTTGCATGTCTGTATCTGGGTTCATATATAAACACTTCAAAGATATCAATAGGTAAAGCAACAACCATTGTTGAGTCCATGTCACCTTGTGTGTAGATCAGTTTTGATTGTACTATTTTTTATGCTAATTTGTGTCTGTTTGTTAATATGTTTTTGTGCTGTTATTTTTTAAAAATAAAAAAATAATAATATATAATGATATGTTATTTATATTTTCCTGAGTTGCCAAAATCTTTATGAACAGCTCAAATTTTCATTTTGATCTGTCTAAGCATATTAACTTTTGGGCCTAGGATTTAAAGTTTGCTTTCAGCTACTTAAGTCATTTGAATAGTTTCATTGCAAACAACAACAGAAACAGATAATTTATAAACATAAGGCACACAGTAATATATGTAGTTTTACAGGAACATCAACACCCAAGATTACTGACCATTCCCACACTGTTCTCAATGAGTTACAGCTAGATTTTATTTTCATGATTATTGTATTATTCAGGAATACAACATGGAGGCTGGGATATAGCTCATTGGAATAAGCACCTGCCTGGCGAGTGCAAGGTCCTGAGTTTGATCCCCAGTACTATAAAAAAAAAAAAAAACACAGGAATACAATACAGTAACATTTTAAAATTTTGTCTTTACTACTAATTTGTACAGCTTTATGGAAAGGAACACTTAATATTTGATTGTTTGATCCCTTTTACAGGCCTATATTTGTTTATCTGAGTAACCAATTTGAAGATAACAATATGTAACACAGCAGCCATTGTTAATTTCCCATCACCTTGTCTGAAATTCTGTATTGCTTCTATCATTTTCATGGTATTTTATGTCTGCTAATGTTTTCATTCTTTTATCTTTAAAACTAAAAAAATTAAAAAATAAAGTTTGATACCTGAAATGTTTTATTACAGCTGACCATACACACCTCCTGGATTAGCTCGCTGAGTTCTTAGGCTTGCTTTATGTTGAACTGATAAATTTCAAACCACTTATTTTTTTCAAATTCTTGTAGAAATATTAATAAAGAGAAAATATTTGGTATAAAATCTAGCATATAGTAAAAACATAAATGTATATTTTAAGACTATCAAATTACTATATATATCAACTGTGAGACAGTATATCAATATATAGTACATTATATAAAATGGTTAATTCATACATGATGCATGTTCATTTTATCTATGTGCACCTGTCGCTTTCTACCGACACGCACATGGGAGGATAAAGAGACAAGCGGACAGCTGGCTGTCCCTCCCTTTAAGAGAGAAGGGACAGAGAGAAGATCGCCTCCTCTCAGTAGTTCGCACCCATCTGAATTGCTTCTTTGTCCTCATTCTCATATTAACCTTTCTGAGCTTTTCTGCCTACCACAGAGAAAATGATGATTTTTGTCAGGGCAAAGACAAGATATTACCAGGCTTGAGAAAAAATATGTAGAAAAGGAAAGAAGCGTTGTAAGTAAAATACACTCAGAGCAGTCTGAATTTTTCCTTCCTAGTTTCTAATATAATATGGAACAGTAAGATAAAAAATTGGGAGCTATTATCAAAATAACAAAATGTAACAAGTTTTGCAAGAATGTAGAGAAAAGGGGATCTTTTCACACTATTACTAGGAATATATACTACTTCAAAAGATCGTATTTCATGTGATAAATATGTACAATGTTCTATTTATTAAAATTAATTAATTAAAAAAGTGCTTCATCCAATAAATTACTTTGTTATCTTACTGTAGTAATATCACATGTAAATGAATTACAAATAAAAATATGCCTTTCTTCAAATAGAGATAAAATTATAGCAATGTTTTTTTAAATGCATTATATATTCCTCCTTTGATGTTATGTTATGAGTAACAATAGAGAATGAATTTTCCTTCAGGCCATTTTATATGTCATACATTTCCTTGAGTTCATTTTATCCATCATAAATTAATGATGCATTTTATTTTAAAGTTGAGATACAAATTTGTCTATGAGAAAAAGCCTAATGAATAACAATGGACAAAACGATTTTCAAAAAATTTCCTACAACCATGTACAAATTTTAATTGGATCCTAGATCCCTGACATTCTGAACCTCAGAATCAAGATAAAACTGACTTTACAGTAATGCTTTCAGATGATTTTCTGATGAAATGCACTTATATCTGTTACTGCAGCATGTAGAAAGCTGAACTTGGTTTTAGGCTCACAGTCTCTCTGTCAGTTCCTTGAAGTCAAGTTTTGAAACCAGAATTTGCCATGTGAACACCTGGAAGTTAGGACAAATTCATCGTAATGATTTTCTTACCGTCCAGGCTATATTTCATAAAATATATTTTGGATTGCCTCAAAGAATGTTTTCTGTCCTTCAATTTACCAGCATATATGTGTGCAGCAATTTCTTAAGCTGATATTTAATGGCTGAGTTTCTACCACAAATATTCTGAAGCCATGGCGGATTACAGAGTAAATAAAAAATCCGCAAATATATTTAAAATATTTATGGTAACACAGTATTTACAATACACCTAGTGGAGTATTTTTCTCCAAAATCCCTACTATAAGCAAACTGGATTATAGGTACCTGTAGCCCCAATCCAAATCTACAAAGTCAGAATTAGAGGAGTTGTGCTGAAAATTTGGAAGTTTAAAAAAATGTTTCAGATTGGTGCTTTTTTTTTCATTCATAAGCTACTATGAAACCCATGATGGCTATGAAATCGTCATAAAAAAGGCTCGTGTTATTTAATACCTTGTGATGGAAAGACGGAGTGGTGAGCTGCATGAAGCCTTTTTTAGTAGACGTATTCTGTCTTCATGTCTTCCGAGCTGAGCAAGAACATTGCCCCCAGCCAGCCTCCACAAGGGTGTGATGCTGGCAGCAACCGTGGACATCTTTCCTCCTGGATGTGAAGGAGTTATTTATGGAGCGCTGTGAAAGGAGAATGTAAGGTCAAGGACACTTAACATAGTTGCTCGTACATATATTTGGCAAGTCCTGAAATGGGATACATACGTTCCATCTGTCTCTATATATCAATAAAAAACCAGATGATGTTGTAAGAATCAAGCCTAGAAAAACATACAATCATATGACTGATACATGAACGGACAAATAATGCCAAAACAGTTTAGCTATTATAGCACCACCCTTTGCTTTTGTTTTCACTCCAACTTTTCTTCATTGAAGAGATTCCGCGATTGCCTCGGGTATAAGTTTGATAGAGCTACGGAGACGTTCAGGATGTCTAGGACAAAATTTTGTCTGCTGGAAGATTTCTTTACTTTCCCAGCGATCCAGGCTGCATAAACCCCCTGTGAGAAAAACTCAGTTGCTGCCATAGATCTTTGTTAAAAAAAATTCTCTTAACCAACAAATACAGACCTTTAGCTTTTCCACCGTTCTGTTTCTCTTTGGACCTTTTATCTAACAAAACTCTCTCCATGCATTCCTCTAAAATGGAATAAAAAAGGACAACAGCTCAATGGAAGATTATTAAAAGCTATCTCATGTAGCTGCGCTGTGATATAAGTGTGATTTAGGTGTGTTTTCCTCTGAAACATCTTGTGGATGTTCTTTTTATTTGTAAAATCAAATATATTCTTTTGAAAGTTGTATGGATTGTTCTGTTACATTTTTTCCTTCTCTCACTGAATACTTGACTTTTTACTAGGTGTTGAACAATGACTGTACAAAAACCATAAAATACAGATATTATTCTTAATACTTCCCAGAAACTTCATTTAAAGCTTATTGTAGTTAAAAAAGCAAAATTTTAAAAAGCCCAAAATGTAAAAAATTCAAGTATATAAGTATGTAACTACAATACAGAACCCTGAAAAAAAATATATAGTTGTAAATAATTTATTTCTTTTTTTCAGGCAAGTAGATATTTCCATTTTAGAATAAAATATTTCTTTCCACAAAGTGTTTACAATGTATTTCATATTGAATAAAAGGAGTGATGGTATATTTCAAAGGCAAAATATTATTTATGACAAAAACTCTGCATTTAGACTTGCTCTTTAATAAGCAAATAAGTGCTATAAAATCAGAAAGCAATTTCTCACAATTAACAATGTACTATGTATTATTCAATATGAGTTCTCATGTGAAAAATGGATAATTGACTACGAACTTATGTGAACTTTCAGATTCAGTATTTTAGGGCAAATTCAGTTTTCCCTAGGGAATTATATGATCTCATTTGATATGTAGTGAAAATGGAGAATTGGTGAACATGTAATTCATCTAATTTTAGCACAATAATGTCTTGGAACATAGTAAAAAACATTCTTGAGGACAGCTTGAAGTAAAATTGGCTTCAGTGAATAAATTGTAGCAAATTAAATTTTTTGGAAGATGATGAGATAAATTTGTACAGCTGATTATTTTAATAACCTTATAAAATAGCTCAAATTTTAGAATATGAATTACTAAGTCTGATTGATAACATAAAAATAAACCTTTTATTTATGGTAATTTTAGAATTATACAATCATTTATTATCATACAATTATTAGTGTCAGAAATATTTGTATTCATAGCATTCAAGTAACTTATTTTGTTTTATTTTTTAATATTTTAAATTGAATATATATGAATATATTGTTGAAAATGTCAAATTAAAAAACAAAAATTATCCATTAATTTTTTTTCAAATGCATACTTTTTCTTACAGAAGTGTTCTAAATTTTTAGGCCAAGAACTGTTACCAAGCTATTTCATGTCTAAGGATGTTCATATGAGTGTACTTATTAATAAAAAGGAAAAAATTGAAATTCTAAACAATTGTTTATGCCTTCATTTATAATATTTTAGTTATTTTTCATTATAAGGAATTGAATTAGATGCCCAAAGGGATGTTTAATTGTTAAATTTAAAATAATATTTCTTTGTAAGTTAGAATGTTATTAATAAACAGAATCATTATATACTATATTTTTGTCAACTCTAGCTTTACTTAGATAATATTTGTAAGCTATGTGAACTTCCCACCACTGTACAGTACATCATAGCTGAACACATGGTCAAGGAGGTTGCTCACTTGACGCAGAAGAGCCTGGCTGTATGGACCTGGGGTCCTAACAAGGTCCCTGTCAAGGCCACACCTCCACTGACCTGCCTACACTCTAGGCCCTCCCTCCTGGACATCCTACCCCTCCCCAGAGCATGGCAGGCTGGCCAGGAATGCAAGGGCCTTTGAGGGACATTTACAATGTATATCACAACAACCAGTTAAAATTTATTGTTACAAAATATCTATAAGAAAAAATAGATGAAAAATCTGAAATCTCATGTTCAGCCTCCACTAAAAAAAACTGTGGCCCTTCGCCCATGTGTGCACAAACAAACACATCACATGTACCACATCCTTGGACTTTTTTTGACAATAAAATGGAAATTTAGATTGTTTTCAGTTTATTATTCACTATTTTTTAATTTACAGAGAAACATCAAATAAAACAGAGCTTCGAAACAGGTTTGGAGGGGAGTCACATAGTTAATACACTGTGTATTGTTGTCTTTGTTAATAGTTATTCAGCATACAAGATATAGACAAGGTGTCCTGTCCAAACAATATAACTTGATTTTAGGAGATATTCTTTGAAAATAACTATGTTTTAGAAACTCAAACAATAGTTATTCAATTAATACTCATTAGCATACAGTTATGAAACATTTGTATTTCAAAACAATCTAAATTTCTTTTTGCCCATTTTTTTTTTTTTGCATAGAACCTAAGTCTATGATGGTATTGCTAAAATCTGGTTATTTCAGAATGGGGTGATATCTCAGTGTCACAGATGGAAAAGTAACATCATTCATGTGTGAGTTCATAACACTATTGAGTGCCATGAGAAATTTGTGACTGTAACTTGTAGTAATGATCTAAGAAGAATCATTTCTTTCACAGCATTATGATAGGTAATTCCTACTGATAAATAAAAATTCCTCCCACAATGAGTCTAACTAGAAATAAAGAATGAACTAGAGGTGTCTGGTACTTTAAAAGGTAGGAAATGTGTGCTTAGCACAAAAACAGAAATAGTATCTTGGAAAACTTTGTTCAAAAATATCAGTAGGTTTTATGCTAGTTATGCATGAGCAGCAACTTGCACCATTCTTCTGCACAGGCAGATGTGATAGGTAACAATATTGTGTAGTAAATTTCAAAAGGCTGAAGGAAATACAGTGGAGGTTTCATTGTAAAGAAATTACAAATATTTGATGAGATATGTTTAAACATTACACAGTGCATACATATTTTGAAACATCATATATTCCCTCTAATATATATTATTTTTATGCACCAGTAAGTTTAATTCAAAACACAAATACAGACCCACATAAAAAAATCTCGGAAAAATCTGCATATATTTCATAGAGCATCTACAAACCGACATTCAATTTCACCTGGCCAAATGCTTGAAATTCTCTTTTCCATCCTCTAAGCTTTCTGAAAAGAATGTATAGTTGAAAATATTTATTAAAATCACAAATTTATGAAGGGCTGTCCTCCAGCCAAGAAAAATCAATGATATTTTTTAATGTTATGTTCTTCAACATGAAGACACTAGATTGAAAGTTATTCAACATGAAGACGCTAGATTTCTGGTAACTACTTACGCTCTTATGACTTCTTTATGTGATTATTGCCTGATTGTTTTATGCTACTTGAATTGTAAGCAAAACTAGTTCTAATTCTCATGGTGAGTGAGATGTCATTGTGATGAATATAAAATGATGTAAAGAAAAAGAATGTCCTCTATCATATTTTCAACAAACCCTCACCCTCAATGAAATGTTCCATAATTACAATGAAATCTACTAATGGGTGAGCAGCAGTAAAATTATTTATATTAATGTTATGAAATCCTGCATCTTGTTCTCGATGTATTAGATTTACTTTGAGAATAGCTGGAAATTTAAATTTAGTTAAAATATATAATATATATATATAATTATTTTCTGTTCATTTACATGTGCTTGTCATTTCTTATAAATCAGTTAAAAATATGTAACTGTGTGATTTACAGTAAGCAATCATATCTTTTTAATTATTCATGTCTTTGTAGATCTTTGATCCCTACAAAAGATGATCTATTACAGATTTGGAAGTAGGGAAAATTTTACATCATAAGGTTTTACACTGTAAAAATATAGTGAAAGTAATTTTCTTCAAAAATGGAGCAGGGCAGGAAATATGAGATACCATCTCATTATATTTCTGAAAAGGATTTTTCCTTCCTGATGACTGAGATAATTCCCTAGTATTAGCTCTCAGTGTTTGATCAGCACTTTTATCAAAACTAAGTCGGCATCTTATCAGGAAAAGAAAATTAGGGACGTGGGCTTTGACATGGATATCAATAGCATGGTAGCTTCCTGAGCATATCGTACTCTTTTGCCACATAATGGTGCTATGTAGAGTTGTGGGGGAAACACTGCAAGCCGAAGTCATCCACCCAGGCCTGTAATATACACATTCTTAAAGGAGCAGAAATGTGAAGTGAACTTCTTCAAGAATATGAAGCTTTATCACTTCTAAATATGTTCTTAGATATTTTACATAAACTATACATTTTGACTGCAAAATTCATTGTGTATTATTTTGTAACTAAAATGGATTTAAAATAAACAAGTTCATTAAAATATAAATTAAATATTTTAAAAGTACAGTAACCCTTTTTAAAAGAATGTTTCGACCATATTTTTGAAAGTGAATTCATTTCTCACATTAATTCAAAGTGGATTAATCACACTAAGTTTTTATATGTCTTTCAAAATAAAAATATTTTGTAAATAAAGAAGGATCTATGCTGTAAAAGCTTTTCAACATATTAATCTCTTGCTCCCAGCTAGACTGTGTTTCTCGTTTTACATAAAATCTCAGCATAAAGCTCCAGCCAAGCATGATGGTCCGTAATCCCACCACTCAGGAGCCTGAGGCAGGAGGATCATTGCAAGTTTGAGATGAGCCTGGATTACGAAGTGGGCTCAAGGCCGGCCGGAACTGCACCGTAAGACCCTGTCTTAAAAAAAAAGACCAAAAATAGGCTCCATTTATTCTTATTATGGAAAATTTTCTTTTCTTTCTTGATCATGTGTCTTTCTTGTAAAAAAGAAAAAAAAAAGCAATCCCTATTCCGTTCATTTGTAGCACCACCCTAGGAAAACTTGTTAAGCAGAAAAATTTATTTCCTCTCCTTCATTCACTAAATGTCCGTATTTGAACTTCAAAGCTAATTGGGAAGAGTTTAATAATTTTAACAACACGTTTTTCTCAACAATTTGAAGGCATTTCTCAGTAATCTGCAATCCAGTGTTGCATTTATAAATCTAAAGCTATTTAATTTTAATTATTTTGAAAATCATTTTCCCTCCATGGAAGCATCTGTTCAAGCATATTGCAATAGAATGTCTTTATGGATATCTTTATAAACAACATTCCTTAGGGGGAATGATCTATTCAACCTTGAACTGATGATTCCATGTATTATTTTTTGAAAAATCTATCCACTCTATTTTTGCTACTCATTCTGAATGTCCCAGTTTTTCTTTTTCTTATTGCTTTTTTAATATCTTTTTCTACAACCTGGGCTATTTCCATTCTTTGTTTTCCATTTTCTCAATGAAATTTATTTTCCACCATAACACACAAGAACTGTGACTTTTATTGTACTTGGGTTACTAACATTATATTCATATTTTTAAAAATCTATGGTAGAAACTTCATGGGCTTAACAATACCCAGTTTTCCTAACTGCCCAGGTAAATGGAAGCTTTGTGATTTCTCGTTCTGTTTTGAGGGTGTGTGATACCATGGGAGCAGCTCTATCCCCCCGGTTGTGGTGAGATCTGATATTTTCTCTTTGTCTACAGGTACTTAATTGCTATTAAATAGCTTTCAGAACGTCATTAACCACCCTGTAGATAAAACCTGTGTGTGCACAGGCGATGCACGGCCGTGAGAGTCATATACAACCAGGCTGAATGTTCCAAAGGCTGTTCTACCACTACCGCTACTCCTAGCACCAACCACAATGTCTACCAATATTCACGCCTACCTTCATCAGTCTATTAAGCAACCGTGGTTTGGTTTGGTTTGGTTTTCTTCACTACAGCGTGACTCAGACCTTTGTGCGTAATTTAAAGTCATTGTTACTTAAATCCTCACTAAGAGTATTTTGTCTGTTTTAATTTAATTTTATTATTTGCATTTACTGTTACCTTTACATGTTTTTTGGTGGTAGTTAATTTGTTCACGTCTTAATTTCCTTACTTTTCACCATTCCATGAATGCTGATCAGTTTTGGTTTTTGAATTATGTTTAAAAAATTGTTTAAGTGCTTGTAATTGGCTACCTAGGTAAGAAGATCTAGGCTGTAGAAAAATTGAGTTAAAAACCTCTTAATTGTCCCATTGTAACATCCCCACCTGCACAGCTTAATTCTACAGGAAATTTCATGTATTTAAAAAAAGAGAACCGAATTTCTTATGCGTGTGCACTTTCTGTGACTTACCATCAAGGTTATGCACTAAGAATTTTGGAAGACCGCTGCTCCTTTTTGTAGAAAAAAGTTCATTTTATTACACAAGCACAAACATTTTTATTACTCATACCTAAATCTAAAGTTAGCTTTATGTGTTCCAAAGTATCGTGAATTAGCGCAGCTTAGATAAGCTGCATTCACCAGGCAAATAATTTGGAAGAACTTCTCCACGTGCATCATTTATCCCGTGCCCCTCTGTCGTCTCGGTCTTCACCAGTCTGGCATCCAAGATTTTCAGGTCTTCATGGCATTCAGGAGAACCTGTGGCTAGATAAATCTTTCTGTGCAAGCATTTTTCTTACTTTTTTGATCCCTTTCCAAAAATAAAATGTGTGTGTGTGTGTGTGTGTATATATATATATATATATATATATATATATATAAACTTAAAACTTTGAATTTATACCTTTTATACAGTTTTATGCCTTCATTGCTGTATTGTGCCTGTTTCAGTTTAAATTATGACATTTAGAGGAAAAATAATTGTGAGAGTTACTGAATGCTGCACCCATGGCTCTACATTTTGAAATATTCCTACACAATGGATCCAGTAATTTTTGTATTTTTGTCATTGTGGTAGATATGGTACTACGTTATGTATCACAATTATATAACTGGTCTATAGTTGAAGGACAAGTGTGTGAACCAGCGTATTAGCTCAGATATGCCTAATTTTAATAATAGGAACTTCAGCAATAAAAGTTACTAAAAGCTACAATAGAAATAACGCAGTAGCAGAAGGTTCTATCACAACTACTTCATCAAATATCAGCATTTTCACATAAGAATTTCATGTTGACAGATTGCATATTGATCCTTCTAGAGATGAAAAATCTTTATTTTGTGACCAAAAAGCAAATTCTCAAATAAATATGTAATCATTTAATAATGACTTTCAAAATAGTGAGTTGAGTGTGAATTGAGGTTAAAAGATAAGTTAAAATTATTAAAGTGGTCATAAGTTTTAGTTATAACTATTCTCAATTAGGGAAACATTAGCACTCTAATATTTGGCTGGTGATTCATTTGAAGAATCAGAAGTTATTTTGAATTATGCATAAATGATGCTTGATTTTGTGCAGAAATAAAAGTGAAGAAATTCTTTTTCTATACTAATACCTATGTGCACATTCACAAACAGGCACAAAAATCACTATAATTTCCATGTCATTCATCTATAACATAACAATGTAACTCTTGCGGTTTTGTTCTCTACTTTAAATGTCAACAGACTACAAAATCACAAAGTCATATACTTAAGTTTTGTGGCCAACTATTTTACATAGTTCTGTATAAAGATTATGATTTTGTTTTTCACAGTTCCTTTGAATGACAACACAACTTTATTTACCAATACAATTTTACTTAACTAATTATTAACTTATTTTTCCTATTTAACAGTGATTAGAGTAGTGCTTACAATCAAAGCTTTCTTATGGCTTTGTTGAAAGTAAAGAGATAGTGTCTTGAAATTCCAGACAGAAAGACATTTATATTGAAAGTAAATGAAACTAATCTATTTTGTTTGTTGAAATGGCATCCTAATCATCCAACCATCTCTTCCTTTGACATCTAGAGTCCGCATTGTGTGTCCCACGATGGATGCTTTGTTCAGACAGAACACTTTGAGCTGCTGAAAGTAAGAACATCTGCCAGTTTGATGCTTATGTGGCCTCACACAAAACCCCTTCTGTTGTTTGCCTGACAGAGGAGCACACATCTCCTGTTTCAGCAGAAAGCCTCTGTTGAGAGTTTAAACTTCAAGCCTCTTTGCCAAACAATGCCCTATCCATGAACAATGTAAAGCTGAGATTTGACATTCAAATTCATGTTCAGCATCCTTAGCAGATACCGAACAGGAAAAAACAGCTCAAAGCTTTACTTCTAAAGAAATAATTTGATTAGCATCGGGAAGCTGGCATTTCACCAAACACTATAGTGCCCAGCGATGCATGCAGCAGGCTTTATTTTGATCCCACTTTAATTACTTTCCGTCATTCCTCTCCTTTCTTAGCTTTTCCAAACACTGCCATTATGGTCCTTTATTGCCTTTGAGCCCATTTTTCAAACTTTTCCCCATAGGTTTTTAAATTTCTGTATAGATATCTCCACTTTCTTAATTTCTTTCTTTAAGCAGTAGTCAGTTAATTGCCATGTTCTGCAGAAACTACTCTTCTGAAGTTAACTTCCTTGAAATGGTCACACCCAATAGTTCTACTTCTCTTGGTCCTCATCTCAGTGACATGTCAAATACTGTCATGGAATTATTTTATTTTCTAAGTGTTATCACATTATGTATTTATCCTTCTCTCCTTTGCAAGAGACTCCAAACTGCTTGGTTTTGTCTCTTAGCAAACATTTCTGGCAAATATTTGCACATGTCCTAGAAGTTCTAGCTTATCTGATTCACCTGGATGTCTGGCCAAATGGGGTTACTAAATTTTCTAGGACTTTGAAGTTAGATTTGTGTTACTTGTTTCACTGTAACCAGCAGATATTTAGTGAGAAAAAAATGTGTGTCACTATGGGGCCAAGGCTATTAACTGCTATCACAAAATCCTTTAGCAGTCTTTTCGTTTGCCCTAGAATTCTTGGTGATTAATTCAGAAGTGATACTCTCTGAAAAAAAAAAAAGCAATCAGAAATGCTTCCAAATGAAGAACAGCTATTCCAAATTCTTACTCAATTTTAAAGGAAATACAATTTGAGCCAGATATGAGCTTCAGTTTATTATAAGTATATACTTTCATGGAAAGGAAAGTACACTTCAAGGATAAAAGCTGCTCACCATTCAGATATTGGAAGTTTAAAGAACAGCAGACAGCAGCATTTTCATGAAATGCTATTTTCACTTGACCCAAAAACTGGCTATTAAATATGATGACTAACTTGGGTCTTTTCACATTTTTCAATAAAAAATAAAGTGAGCCTTTTGATTAAAGAAAGTTAAAGCTACTTAAAGCACATAAGACATACAGAATTTAATATAGTATAACAGAGTTACATATAACATGTGCCTTATATCCATCCAGTTTAAACTTCCTTGGAATGTTAAAATGTCAAGTCTTTTATTTTTACAGGACACGCATTAATAAGGTAAGGAATCAGACCAGTTTACTACTTTAAGAATAACAAAGAAATAAAATATCACTAAAGGAATCCCTGGGAGATGATAAATCCTTACGTGTGGGTTTTCATTCTTCACCTAGAAACTATTGTAATGTTAAAAGTTTGAGAAAAAAAGCAAGGCAAGAAAATTATCTTGTTTATGCTCTGTGTTTCTCCCAAAATATTTATTTCTAATAAAAAAGAGAGACCTTTGACTTAAACAGACCAGTGACCACAAAACCATTTTAAAAGTCTGTTATAAATGATGTCAACCAATCTCATTTCCACAAGCTAATTAACAACAAGTAGACAGCATTGAATTACATGTCTTTGAGACTGTTTCCCTAATTTTATAGGGCCTCACTGACAAGGACATATTTCTTTTTATCTCTACTTCATGATTACAGACACATAAAAAGAGCAACACTTTGTTTCTTACTATCTTGGGAAAGAGCTCCCGTCTTAATCTGATGTGTGTTTGCCTGGTGTCTCAGCGTACTCTGTAGATCTGTGAGCTGCACTGTTGCTACCCTTAAACAGGTGCAAAAGTTTTTTTTTTTTTTTTAAACAAGTTTTCATTAAAAAGTAAATTCGATTAATCTGATGTGTCTACCTGGCAGTTTAGAAATGGAAATTTAGGAAAACTATTTTAATGTAAAGAGTAATAGTCCTACATCGTCACTAACAAAAAAATGAGCAAAAGATAATCAAAACAAAGCTAGTCTAATACTGTCTTTGTACTCATGGGTGACAAGAGCAACTAGTACCTGGAATTGATAAGGTAGTTGCTACAGACCAAAAGACAAAAAAAAAAAAAAAAAAAGGAAAACAATCAAACAAACAAAACAAACAACCTTCCAAGTCAAAACAAGACTTAATATTTCTCACTCAAGTGGGTGGAATGGTTTGCATTTGTGAACTAGGTTTTAGGGTAAGTGCAGTACCTTAATCTGTCCCAAGTGACAGCTATAATCCTGAACTTCTAAACAAGAACAATCCAACCATCCAGTGAATTTCCTGTTCTTTTACAAAATGTTTCCACTAGTCCAATGATGGAGCTTCAGTGGGCCATTCCACACTCAGTATTAGCGTGTTTAAGCCTCAGGTATGAGAACATGACACTAGTGTTCGCTGTGCACAGTTTTGAAACATTGTCTACTTTGTCTCTGTTAATTCAAGGTGAATATTTTGTTATTTGTAATCTAAACATTGCAAAGAACAAATGTTAGAGCAGTTCTTTTCACTTTCTTCATTTTAAGAGATCTTGAGAATTGCAAATTTAGATTTACATATATGAATGTTTCACAATGTAGTTATGAATTTCAAATTATTACTTAAAACTAAATCACTAATTTCAAATTTCAAAAAGTACACTCCACCATTGAGTCAGAGTCAGCTAACATAAATTTTCTTGACAAGTGAAGTTTCATGAAAATACATGTAGTGGTGACTTCCACCAAATGAGTATAGGAGAGAATATAATATGGCATCTTGGTATTTTTTTTTTGTTAAACCCAAGTATTAAGTAAAAATATCTTAAGCCTAAATAACTTATTAAACACATTAGGATGTGTTCACTTTTGTCACTTCAGTATCAGGGAAGACAAGAGGAAACCTCAATAAAGAGCAGATACCCTCTGCTCACTCACGTTCTGACATAGAGAACTCATTTAACTATGACGGAAGGACAGACAGCATTCAGATATATCCATTAATAATCTTGTTACCAGATGTCTATTAAATTTAGGCACATAAATCAGAAAGTGTTCCAGAGACAATAAAGCTTTCTGATTCCCCTTATGCAACACTTAATATACATAAAAATCATATTGTTCATAGACAAAAACAGGGAAATAAAATAAACAGAATAAAGAAATTCTTACTGTGAGTGCGGGGGTCCTGGGACAGCCTTCCAGGTTTTCTTGTATTGGAAAAAAAAATTAGATGCAGCAAGTGACAGTAAGCACAAAAGTTAATGAAGTTTAAAGGAGTAAATTGCACCCCAAATGAATGCGTTGCACTACGCACTAGCAGAAGGAAACAATGGAACAAGCCCCAGATATTCTGGGTATACAAAATATAAAATGTTGTGCTGGGCCTAAGGAAAATATCACTGGGTCTTTCAGAGCACGACTGACAAAGGATTGACCAGGTGCTCAGTCATGTCCACTGCATATAGCACGTTCATCTTTCCCCACAATTCCCCTGTTATAATTGGATTTGTGAGACGTGCATCCAAGGGAAGAAAGGCCATTGCCAGTCACGCAAGCGTGCACAGGTCTTAGTCTGCGATTTTGGAATTTTCAGGTGTCTTTGTTATTCCTTCCTCTGCAGCCAGTTTGTGGGCCTTAAAAGTATGGATGTAACATTTGTTGAATTATTATTTCTTCGTATGTACATCAGGGTTTAGAGAAAAATACTCCTTAAAAGTAAGATGCAGAGCTTTTCTTTAAATTTTATTTTAAAAGTAAAAACCGAAAACATTAACAAACAGGCACAAGTAGCACAAGAACAATACAATCAAAACTGAATCACAGACAAGATGACAGGGAATTAACAATGGTTGTTGTATTACATATTGATAACTTCAAAGTGTATGTTCAGGAAAACACATATAGACATACAAGATTGATCAAACACTAATCATTAACTGCTCCTTACAATAAAGCAACATAATTCAAGAGTGCAACCATGTTAGCCATCCAGATGCAGAGCTTTTGAAAATAGATTAATCCATTGATGAGCTCAAGGGTCTCAGCTTCTCCCTTCTCACTCCCCTCCCACACTTCCAGGGGTTGTGCAGAGTTCTTTGGCCAGGCCCTTCACCCTTTCTCTTCCTGCCTTCCAGCCAGTGGCCTGGGAGCTTTAAAAGTATAAGCTAAAATATACCTCTCCTTTAAATTTAAATTTGTGGTACTTTCTTCCAGGGACAGAAAAATTACTAAGACAGAAAATAGGTACCAGAGAAGTGGAACTATTATGAACACACCTGGCCATGTGGTTCAGAAGCCTTTGGAATTAGTTTGTAGGAAAAGTTGAAAGGTTTGAAGATGCTGGCTAAAGAAGTGTTATGCTGCTGCAATCAGAGATCTACAGGAGGTTCTGGCGCAAGTTCCAAAGATCAGAAAGCTAATAGGAATGCACATAGTAAGGACTATGCTCATGAAGTTTCAGATGAAAACAAGAACTCTGTTGGAAACTGGACTAGAGTTCATGCATGTTATATTATAGCAAAGAATTAAACTTATTCTGTCCATGTCCTAAGATTTTGTGTGACCATGAATTTAAAGGTGGTGAACTAATTCTTCTGGTGCAGTAAATTTCAAGGAAGCCCAATAGTCAGGCAAGGATACCACTGACTACTTTTAGCCAGATCTACAGTTAGAATCAAAATTAAAAGCAGAGCTGAAAGATGTGAAAAAACTGAACTTGGCTAAAAGTGAAACTTATGTAAAGTTAGGCTCAACTGCAATATAGTTTTGGAAAAGAATATCATTTTTGAAAGTTATGTTCTTTGTATCATTGCTGTAGGAAAATACGTTGAGGGTATCTAAGCAATTGCTCAGAGCCCACTAATCATAAACTCAAGGATGCAACCTTCAAAAAGCTTGGAATGCCCCAGATTTATGACAGTGCTGGTTGCAGTTTGGATGGCTTCTTTCTTGAGCTGGTTCCACTTGTTGTTTCTGGCTTGTCTTGCTAGACATTCCTCAATACTTATAACTCCAACTTCCCAGGGTCTCCACTGCAGATTTAATTTCAATTACACCATCAAGCATCAATGTCTCAGAGGATTCTGGGAGTGACTATAGCACTCTAATATCACATTATCTGGTCTCCAAAGGTTTCACTGAAATCTGGGTGGAAGCCTCCATGGCCCCCTACTCTTGTATTCTACATACTTATAGAACCTGCACCATGAGGATGACACTGAATTCTACCATCAGCTTGAGCAGTACCAGGGTCCACCTTGTACACTTGTTTCACTGGCCTCTGACTATGTAGATAGTTAAACACAGGGATGCTTTCCTAAACAGCACTGAACTATGAATTTTTGTCCTTTGCTCTTCCCTTCTCTCTCTGCTTCTTGGCTACCATGGTTTGAGCAGAAAAAGAGAAATACAGATACTCAATCCTCCACTAACAATTTTAAAAGCATTGAATTTTTTTTAAGTAATAAAATTTACGTTTAGGACTGTTTGACATTTACAAAAATATTTAACAGAACATAGAGTGAGTACCTTTACTGTGCTTAGCCACATGTACATATGCACGCTGCTGCAGTTTCATACCCAGTAGTTTCACAGCACTCCAGATTTAATGTGCTCTACGTATCAATGCTCTCTCATCTTGTAACCCCTGATTCTTTTATTATTTTCGTATTTTTTACTTTGAATCTCCTATAGTTTATATGACAGACTATATGATCATAAAATTGACTTCTTTTACTTAGTAATATGCACTTAGATTTTTCTTACATATTTTTGTTATTGATTTGCTTAATTGTTTTATTATCAGAACTTACATTAAAATTTTATTTCTTACAATCAGGTTTATAAAATTCTTGCAGATCTAATAATCTATACCTTTATGAACATTACAGTTTATTAGCAAAAATAATACAAAAACACTTATGCACATATATGAGGTGACTCTTTATCCTTCCAAGGGTAAAATTTAGGTTGTGCCTAAAAATGAAATCTTCAAGGCAAAAAGAAGTGAAAATTCAGGATTCTACTTTGTGTGTTTGCTGACCCCAGCTCCCTAATGACAGAACAAAAGAAACTATTTTAATGTAAGAAATCAATAGTTCAACCGTATCTTCATCCTCCATTTGAAAGTTACTGTCTACATCAAGATAAAAGCAAAAGTCTGCAATAATACATCTTGCCTTTTGTAGAATGCATACTTTGTAAGAAGTATCAGATTAGGAAGTGTATATACTATATTAGTTTAAACCCACACTTTACCACTGTGAAATGCATCTAAATAACAAGGAAAAAAACTTTCCAATTAATCACAAGATTTCATCAGAGACAACACACATCTTAGTAGTAGAGAAATATAAATATATGAAAATTTCTTTTAAAATTCATAAATATTATTTTCTGAATCTATACCTACAAAATATGATTAAGTATGTTATTTTAATTAAAATGATAAAAGCTGAAGACATTATTGCTTGTCAATGTTACAAAGACATCAAGTGAGATAATTACATTAATAATTGGATTCTTTTCTATGCATGCCTTTAGAATTAATTGAGAAATACCAGATACAGTCAAATTAATATAAAATAAAATGAACACGTTATTGTCAAAAAGGCTGATTGTTTACCATAAAAGCACTAATTAAAAATTTGGTTGTTTTTTTTTTTTTGGCGGTACTGGGGATTGAACTCAGGACCCTGCGCTTGCTAGGCAGGCGTTTATTCCACTGAGCTATATCCCCAGCCCCTAAAAATTTGTTTTTAAATCACAACTATTTCTTTTTTTTAAATAAAAGCACAAAAACATTAACAAACAGACACAAATTAGCATAAAAAATAGTACAATCAAAACTGATTTACAGACAAGGTGACATGGACTCAACAATGGTTGTTGCTTTACCTATTGTAAATCACAGCTATTTCATTGCAACTATTCTTATTTTTAATTCTTTTAAGCAAATATTGTTATGTTAAAATACTTTCACCATTATTACATTGTTCTACTTTTAAAGACTATGCAAATTGTTTGAAGGTTTAAGGTGCAAAATCAAAACCAAACTCAGAAATGCTTCTTCAAAATGAAAGTAATATGAAATGAATGAACCTCTTTTTCAAGTTTTTTTTTAAAAATCACATAGAAGAGATACTATAAATGACTTTGCAAGTATTTTGATTATATATACAGAGGAAGATACTTTCAAAGACAAATTTAGCACTGAAGCAATATTAAACTAAATATATCTCTGCTGGTAATTGTATAAATGATGTTAACTGAGAATTATATAATATTTAATACATAATTATATCTATCAGTATAAAGAAATGAGTGTTTTAGGGGTTAGAAATATAAATCAATGGTAAATCTATTGCCTACCATCAGTAAGGCTCTGTGTTCAATCCCCAACATCACACATCACACACAGACACACACACACAGACACACACACACACACACACAAAGACAAAAAAAAAAATTTAGGAACACAGCTTTCCAGACTAAGAGAAAATCAATTCAATAAATGATAAAACTGAAACAAATAATAATTTCATTTAAAAGTGTATATTACTTACCTCTTCCCTTTTAGAAAGCCAGGAAGCAATTAACTACTGAACATCAATTGATACCACCAAGTAAATTATGAACTCTAAGGATTTTCCACTAAAAGAAAAATGACTATTTCATAGCACAGTAATGTTAATAGAGCTTGTGTCAGCAGACAGGAAAACTCAGTTGAAGAAAGGCCAAAGGAGAGAGATACCAACATAAGAGAATTCACTGGCTCCTAAATTGGGGCAATTTTATTAATTTTAGGCTCTGAATACTAATTTTAAAAATTGAATATACATTGAAAACAAATGGAATACAAAACCCAACTTTTCATAACATTTCCAAAGTAAATCAAATGTCCTTAACTAACCCTAATGCAACAATGAGAATCAGCATTGAAAAATCTTTAAAAGGTTTGGCAATTGTGATAAAAAAATATTTACACTGTAAAAGAAAGAAAAAAGAAGCAAGAAAATTCTCCTTTTATTCCAAGGCATCGAAATTTCTCCAGTTTATACTCTTAAACTTCTGTACTTCTTACAAACAATTCAAATAATAGATGTAGAAAGAATGTGATCATTTGAAATTCATCATCTTATAGTTTTTAATGATAAGGAAAAATCATGGAAGGAAGAGTCTTTTACCATCTAGCTTGTCAATACTATTTATATTTCAATTAGAGATTTATTTTTATATTTTTAAACACAAAGTACACAGCATGGCTGAGGTTATATTGTAGTAAAAAATAAATAAGAGTTGGCTCCAGTTTATATGAAATTCAGGAGATGGAGCACCAATATTTAAATAATATAACAGAGTAGAAAATGGAAATCTTTATAGCAAAATTGATGCAGGTTCTTTGGTAAGTCATGGCATTTTGCAAATTAAAGCATTTTCTTCTGATTAAAAGAAGTTTCAGAGATAGAAAATAAATGCAGAAATATTATCAGACTCTCATATGACCATGTAGCTCTTTGTCATAATATTCATCTTTTTTATTATAGAAATTCATATGTTGCTTATAATTTCTTTATCTGATTCATTTTCAGTAACTTAAACTCTTCATAATTGAAGATCATTGATAATACTCTCCCAACTATCAAGGCTTTTGATTCAACTGGAGCAGGCACATAAAAATTTTTCAATAAATAGCTTTGAAAACAGCTGTATTGGGACCTGTATTTATGTTATATACTTGTAAAATATTATCTCATAGATAACAGTGGAAAATGACATACATTTTATATCTTGTGGATTCTGTGGGTTGGGAGTCTGTTCATAGCTTAAAAGATAGTCTGACTAAGATTTTTCAGGATCGAGAAGTACACTAAGCTGCATATTCACCTAAAGGCTTCTTTCCATGATTATACAGGTTGTTGAGAAAATGTGTTTTTTTACTGCTGTTGTTGTGAAAGTCCCAATATGACTCAGTGGTAGATCTATCACCTACCATCAGTAAGGTTCTGCATTCAATCCCTAACAGCACACAGACACAGAGACAGACACACACAGACACACCCACACACACATGAAGACAAAAAATAAAATTAGGAACATAACTTGTTGCGGAAGTTATGAAAGTCCCAGCTTTTGCTATCTTGTATTACTCATTTCTAGAGAATATACAATTTCTAGTGACTTGGGCCTTCTAGATATGGCCGCTCCCTTCATAAAACACTCCAGGACAATAACAGGAATGAGTCTGTTATAAGGATAGAGTATTATATGACGTCATTACGTAAATGAATAATCACATTTCTTTTGCACCTTCCACACAAGCAAGTTGCAGGTACTACCAGTATTCACACTGAGCTTTTTACACATAAAAGCATGAACACTGAGAGTTTGTATTCATGACAATCAACTTTGCAATCTGACCTAAGGAAATAACTGTAATTATTGTATTCATTCATCAAAATCTAAATTGCTAGAAGTACATGTGCTACTATGAAATTTAATCATGAAAGCAGCTGTTCTTATAAACAAAACATGTTTCTCAGGTATATTTGATTTTCTCAAATAATGAAAGCAAATTGACAAAAAGTAAAAATTTGTTGGTTTGGCATGAAGAAAGCATTAAAAGATAGTTTCAATAAAATAACACTAGATTTTCATAATGAATAGCATGAATTGGGATAGAGTTTTGAAGTTTTTGGTCCTATAATTCTAAGTGTTAATACTTCAGTACACACAATGCCCAGTGTTTCCTTCCCGGAATGCCCTTTACAATGGAGAATAATGAAATTTTTCTCTTCCAACTCTTGCTCCTTGAATTTTTCCAGGTAACATGTATTATTTCATGTAAAAATTTACAAATTGCAACATTCAGCATAAATAAGTTAACAAATCATTTATCTCCGAAATAGATGCATTTTTATATATGTCAAAGTTTGATTTCTTTAGAAATTATACTTTTGGAACAGAGATTGATATAGATAGATGAAGATGTAGAATTGGATAAGATGTCAGTACAGGCCTTGTTCCTCAGGTTTGCTGGGGAAATCGTAAATCAACCAGCTTAGTTTTTGAAAACTAGAATATTATAAATTCAACGCAATGCCGAATTACAGAGAAGCTGTCAAAAGTTAGTGAAATTAGAGCATTATTGCATTGGCTGTTGCATCTGCATTTTATTCTTTTCTTCTTTACAATGTTTTCTATTGGTTTCCAATCTTTACTCAACTATTACACTTTAAAACACACAATCAAGAAAACTAAACAGTAACAGCAACAACAGGAGAAACAAGAATGAGTTCAGTTGAGAGAACACAGGAAACTTACTTTGCTTTGTGGATCTGCTGACTCTCGCTGAATGACTAAAATTGCTTTCTCATACGTAGTTATGTAATTTCTATGACTGAAATATTGATCTCAGCTAAAATAAGAACCAGCATGAAATTCTGTATGAAACATCCGAGGAATGTCTCTCCCACAAGCAGAATGCCGAGGTGTCACCTAATCTCAAAGCTTAAAAGAAGATTTTGCACCCTGTGGATTCATGCTTTTGTCTGGATATTTTTTAAAGTATTTAACTTTATGGGTATTTTTAAGTCATTTTTACCATTAAAAATTAATAAAATAAACACTAATTAACAATAAATGATTTTATGTTAATTTATGGATGATCAGTTATTTTCTCAGGTAAAAGAAAACTCATAAAATTAGCTAACAGTTGTGAAGTAGAACTAGATCACAATGTACTTGTAATCTACTACTGTACAAAGATAAATCATTGGAAAGAGTAAACAAATATGTGCTAATATGCACATCCAAATAGTGTGTGCCTCTCTGGACTTTTCCTTAAAACATCTAAAATATGATTGCTAGTATCCTATAGATAACAAACAAGTCCTACTTGGAACTATGTTCAAATAATATATAAGTTTGTTCATTGATGTAAAATTTATCAGAAACATTCACTGGACATCAAACAGTGGTTCACTACACTTTGTTGGCTACTCATATATTCCCATGTATATTTTGTTTGTTCGTTTGTTTGATTCTTTTTTGAGACAGTGTCTCACTGTGTAGTCTAGGCTGGTCTGGTACTTGTGGGCTACCCTCCTGCCAGCTGCATATGTTACTTGCACACTAGTACTCAGCTCATATGTGTGTGGATTTCTGGATAGGCAGGTGAGAGAGAGACAGAGAGACAGACAGATAAAGAGACAGAGAGAGGGAGTAAGGATAGCAATATGAATTTGAGAAGAACTGCATTAAAGGGTCAAAGTTCTAATATTATGATTAAACTTACAAAATAGAAATTCTGTCCTAAGGTTGACCTGAGTTTCCATGTGAGAAGCAGTGTGGGTAACACTGATATTCTTCATTAACATGTCATCCCTGCAAAAACCGGTGTCTAATGAACTTACAATCAGTTCCACTATTCTATTTTTTATAAACTTGTTTGTTTTGTTAGAGATTGTTTAAAAGGGTAAACCAAATCATATATTACTGGGGTAAAATTTTAAATAAATGTTATATGAGAGGACCCAAGACTGTGAACCTATATTTGTAGGCTTTTATTATATAGTCCATTCATTTATTAGATGCAACTATGACATCTTCTGCTACTCTCATAAGTTCTCATACAATTAATCAAATTATACTCTTACAAACAAAATTATATGAATCAATATGAATCTACTTGATGCTTATTAGAAGAAAACCACAGTTATACCAAAAGTAATGTAAATTCATGCATAATATAAACTTTTAAAGAACAGCCTAACTTTTGATGCATAAATTTCATTAAAAAATATTAAACTGGGGAAGTGAAATAGATTTTATTCAGAAATAGATATTTGAATCATTGTATAAAAATCTTCAAACCACTGTATAAGATGATAGTTGCAAAAACTGAAGCAAGTAACACATTATTTCCATTATTTCCACTTCTTGAGTGATTAAAGATAATACCCAACCCAGTCAACAAAATATAAATCCATATCAAATGTCCAAGGGAGAGTTCATTTTAATGACTAAGTGTTTTGTAACATCTGTACTTAGAATGTTCTGCAGGTTAAATTCTGCTCCTTTTCCTTTGTGGTGAGGAAGTCTGCTGTCTAACCAGGAAAATAAAAGACCACTGCTAGTCAATCTTTTTAACGGAGAGCACAAATTACTCCACAAATTCCATATTTTTGTTCTACTGTATTAATTTTTTCTTTAATAGACAAATTTGTTAAGCTTTAACTGTATGATCAATATGAGTGGTTGTTTGAAATGTACATAATTTTATTTTTATTTTTATTTTCATGGACACACCCTTGTGTCATTTGGCAGTACACAGCCTGTGTGTAGAGTAATGAGAGGCGAGGTGAAGCAACTTGGATTTTGTTCCAGCTGAAAGCCCTGTTCTTTTAGCCCAGTAGAAAATTATGGACAAAGACAGACTGATGAATTAATAGATTGAAA
Organism: Dinomys branickii; assembly: GCA_004027595.1. Lineage (NCBI taxonomy): Eukaryota > Metazoa > Chordata > Mammalia > Rodentia > Dinomyidae > Dinomys > Dinomys branickii. The sequence continues at coordinate 60,035 of PVLD010008235.1, read as the reverse complement.
TCTTTTCAAGTTTTATGGTACTTCTTCACCTGTGTAAATAGTCCACATTTTGACAAATACATTCTATGATAAACGATATATTGTATAAGTTCTAAGAAAAACATTGTAAAATGGGATAAATATACAGCTAATTAAATTTATTTTCATTATTAATGGTAGCACTCGGTATTTACATAGTAATAATGCTATTTTTATCACAAATTGGGACGTGATTACATGCTTCAGTTTGTGCAACTATCATCCTATACAGTGGTTTGAAGATTTTTATACAATGATTCAAAAATCTATTTCTGAATAAAATCTATTTCACGTCCCCAGTTTAATACTTTATAATGAAATTTATGCATCAAAAGTTAGGCTGTTCTTTAGAAGTTTATATTATGCATGAATTTACATTACTTTTGGTATAACTATATGGTTTTCTTCTAATAAGAATGGATTCATATTGATTGATATAATTTTATTTGTAAGAGTATAATCTAAAATTTTATATTTGATTAGCCATTATTTTACTATTTATATTTAAAAATATTTTAACATGTTATTTTGTGTAGACTCAGTGTTGTCAACTTTATCTAGTCAATTGTGACTTGGAAAATATACATATTTTTTAACCTTTATCTCAAATAGCATCGATTGTTTTGTCATCACATACTTCAAAATTTCTAAAAGGTAATCAGATTTGTAGACTATGTATCCTGATTACCTTTAAAATATAATATACAAAGTTGATAATAAAGTATATCACAGGCAGGAATGGTGGTGCACACCTGTAATCCCAGCACTCTGGAAGCTAAGGCAGGAGGATCATTAAGAGTTGGAGGCCAATCTGGATTAAAATGAGTTCAAGGCCATCCTGAACTACACATAATGACATCTTGTCTGAAAAAAAATTCCCCAAAAATTGTATCAGAAACATATTTTGCATATATATCCATATGTGCAAAGTATGTGTCTGTGTGTATACACACACACACACACACACACACACACACACACACACAAATACAATTTAAAAATATATGGGAGAGACAGACAGAAAGACAGAAACATAAAAGTCCAGAATATTTAAATAGAAGAATTTTCACAGTGTGTATAACTTGCATTAATGTGTTAGTTTTGTAAGAACTTATCAAAATTATTTTATTGAAATTATTAATAATTACTTTAGAAACTTTATTGAAATTTCTTTCAATACTGGCTTAGATTTTAAAAATGGGTTTACAAAACAAATATGGTTTTTAGAAAGTTTTATTTTAGTATTTATGCTAAATTCAAATATCTGTATGAATTAAATAATAGCTTTATTACATATTTTATTTTATATTGACAATTTATTTTATATTTTATATTACTGTTATAACAGAAATAAAAAAATAACCCCCTTCTTTATTTTTGGTCTGTTAGGAGGCAGTGTTTCACTTGGCAGTTCAGACTGGCCTGGAACTCATTTTGTAGTTCAGGCTGGCCTCAAACTCACACCGATCTTCCTGCCTCAGCCTCCCAAGTGCTAGGATTATAGCTGTGTAACACCACATCTGATTCAAATTTCCATTTGTTAAAAGCATTTATAAAATATAATTTAAAAACTTTAATCATGAATCTTATTTCAGAATTTGTTCTAAAATCAATGCTAAATTTCAGGTTTTAAAAAGGAAGGAAAACTGTAATTTACATATAATGTACAAACCTGCACCCTTTTATTTGTCAATTAAAAGTATAATTTACCTCGGGATAAAGTAGCCACTCCCTATACTCTTAACATTATTCAATAATTCTTGACAACTATGTTTTCATCTTAATGAGAGCCTGGTTGCTGTGCTGAAAACTAGGAATAATTCTAATTTTAAATGATGCTTAAAACTTTAGTTTTACTAAATAGAATTTTCCTTGGAAATTAAAAGTAAAGTCTTCAATTCGACAGTCAACCCAATAAACTGACAGCATGGAGTAGTCCCTGGGACAGTGCCACACAACCTCCTCCCATGTAGTCTTTCAGAACACAATCTGAACATGTGGAAATGTCATAAAATGGAGAGAATTGTTATCACAGGAGGTAACATGAGAAAATATAAGATACGAGTCTTGGCTGTTTTGTTGTTTTTGTTGAGACAAAATACCTGACACCCAGAATTAAGGAAGGAAAGGTTTATTTAGCTCACAGTGTGTGGATGTTTCAGTCCACAGTTGGCTGACTCCAAGGCAGAGTGGTGCATTGCAGAGGGAAACAGTTTATGGTGGCAAAAATGAGCAGAAGTAACACGAGCAAAAAGGGAGGAGCAGTAGTAAGCAAGTCCTTTTTTCTCCCTTGTATTGTATGTAAACTACCAATCCTGGGGCAGGTGTAGCACTCATACTCCTAATCCTGGCATTGGACCATGAATCAATCAAAAACTCTAGATGCCCCTCCAGGATTGCATGTGGCTTTGGCAGAACATCTAGACACAAGCCATGACAGTGAGTTATGGGCTACTAGGTTTCAGAAACATATTAACAGTTTCTTCTACATTTTAAAAAATATTTTTCCCAAAAAGCATGACTTTAAAATTGAAAAACTAACTTAAGACCTGTCCCTTAGAGCCAAAGACGATGGCTCACATTTGTAATGCCAGTGTAGAGGGAGGCTGAGACAGGAGAATAGGAAATTCAAGGTCCCATGTGAGCAAATTTAACAAGACCTGGTCTCAAAATAAAATATTAAAACCCTAGGTATAAAATTGTAGTACTTACATCATGTTGGTCAGCTCTTGTCTTGGTTACTTTTTTCTTGTTGCTGAGACAAAATACCAACACCCAAAATAAAGAAAGGAAAGGTTTATTTAGCTTACAGTTTGTGGAGGTTTCAGCCCATACTTCGCTGCTTCTGAGGCACAGTGACACATGGCAGAGGGCAACAGTTCATGGCAGTGGTACACACAGTAAAGCAACAAGCGGAAGGGAGGAATGGCAGCAGGAATGGCAGCCAGCAGCCTCTTTCTCTCCCTTATGTATACGAACTATCCACCCTAGGGTGTGGCTCTCACACCCACAATCCCAGCTTTGGATCATGGATCAGTCATAAACTCTAAAAGCCACCCCATAACTGCATGAGGATTTGGGGGGACATGAGGACACAAACCATAACAGTTCTCTTGACACTGGAACACAGTACTTGATACTTGCAACTTAATTGAGGGGAGATTTATTTTCGGCCCACGGTTTTAGAGTGTTTAGTCCTTGATGGGTGGGTTCCAAGTTAGAAACAGAAAGGTAGACCAGTGTATTGGAAAAAAGCTGATGAGTGGAGAAGAATCAGAAAGTAAGAGAGGGGAGACTAGACAGATCCCAAACTCACGCTCCTACGGTCCACTTCCTTTGCGACAGACCCTCCTCCTGAGAGCCCTCTCAGGGGACTAACCCACTGACCGGGTTAACAGCCTCAAATGCAATCACATCTCCACTAGTCTTTCATCCAGTTAAACTGACAATAAAGATTAACCTACCCTAGATTAGCATAAGTATATTTTATTATTATACTATTACACTAAATCCTATACACATGGATGAATAGGACAGTATGTAAGGTATAGAGATAGATGATACAGTTTGGAGATTTGTTTTTCTAATTATAGAAGTGTTGACTTTTTCTGTGATTCAAAATAAATGCTTATCTTTTCTTGATCATGTCTTTTCTCTGGAATGGTAATTTTATGAGGTTTGCTACAAGACTATACTTTCTTCATCAAATCCAACACCTTCTAATGCATAGGAGTTTTTATCGAGTCCATAATTTCAATCTAGGAATAGTTTTAGGGCTCTGAGTACAAATTGAAGCTATTTAGAATGTCTATAATATTAGCTTAAATTATTGAGATTACTATTTATTTTATATATTTTTGAATGTTTTCAGTTATACGCCCTTATTTTTGTTCTTCATTTTATTTAAACTGTCTATATAGGGCATGCTGTTCTTTGGATGCTGGGTTGACATGTATTCAGAGGCTTCATTTTAATTGCACCTGGATACCCCGTGTTCATGTTTCGCAGAAATCTAAGCACCCAGAGTGCTGTCTTTCTTCCAGAGATACCGTGCTGTTTTGTGATATTCTTGAGCTCATTTTGCTTCAAAAAACAAATATGAAACAGTTTCAGCAAAGCCTTTTGAATTGAACTGAAATTTTAGCCAATTCTTGGATGCTTATAATTGCTTTCTTTTCAAAAGAAACTTAAAATTTTAGTAAGAAATTAGAGCATAGAAAGCCTCCAAAATTGACAGCCAGTCCTATTTTAGTGTGTACAAAGTGCTTTCCTTCGCAATTTATTTCATATTTATTGATGATTGCAAGACCACATATTCTTTTTCCTAAAATACTGGCATTTAATTGCTGTCTAAAAAATATTCACTTGTATCATTTTTGTTTTGTGCAGTGTGTCACAGGTTGTCAAACTAGAGAGAAACGTCACATATTCATGTGTTTGTAAGTCTCTAATGATGAGATTTCACGTTAACTGTCAAACACTGACAGGATTTCAAACTATTAAAAACCAATTTCGTAGGCAGTGTCAAATGCTAGCAAATTTCCCATGTATCTCTCAAAGAGCAGTTTATAGAGAGTAGTTATCTGTTCATACATAGTTAGATATACTAAAGGCTTGCAAATTCACATTAAAACATTTTAGGTATATGGATGATTAGTACAACTTTTTAAATGAAGAATATGTTAATGAGGGTGAGTCTGACTAAGTACATTTTAAAAATTATATGATTTTAGATATGTATCTGGCATATATATCTCAGTCAGATCTGATTTACTCTTTTGATAAGCTTTGCTCACATTTAAAACACGTATCATTTTTATCTGAAGCAAAAGTCACAAATACAAGCCCTGTTGGAAATTTTGGTGTTGATTTTACTCCTTTTTTTTGTTGACGGTACTGGGGATCAAACTCAGGACCCTGCGCTTGCTAGACAGGTGCTTATTCCACTGAGCTATATCCCCAGCCCTGAATTCACTCCTTTAAAATAAGCACAGAGTGAAGAACATAGCCCTCGTCCTCACCACTTTAGCTATTCAGTATGGTTAAGAACACAGGAAAACAGGTTCACCGAGAATATTTTCAAGGCTCATCCATCTTATTTTTTCTGAAGTGGCTTTAGTTTCACAGCAATGTAAGAAAATTAAATATTTAGTGCCCATGGTTTGAAACATGATCATGAATGTTGCTATGAATTTTCTGGTAGACCAGTCACTTCAATTTTATATTGTTATGAAAGCCACCGGCATGTTTTCTTGTATTGAGACTAACCACATGGAAATACACAGAACTAATGTAGCAATATGTTTTACACACACTTAATAAAATCAATTATCTAAACTAACTTTTGAATATTCAATTATCTGACAGACATATTTACTTTTAAAATATGGGTATCCCCATAATGAAAACATAGTCAGTAAAAATATCTCTGAATCTCAGCATCAGCCCATGGGCTACTGCAACAAAATAGGAGACAATATTTCAATATTTTTAAATACACAAAAAATAATGTATAGCACTTTGTGAGGTAATGATAAGTTTTAGAGGGCTTCTTATATTTATATTGTTTAGTGATATATGAAATAGTCGAGGAAGGACCTATGATATCATGTTGTTCTAAAATTTAAATGAAATAATGGAAACTGAATAACAAAGATTCTCTGTGATATAATTTAGTTAAACTCACATCATCCTCAAAAAGAAAGTGCCATAAACAAAGAACAAAGTAAAGTAGCACATACCTAGAATTTTTATTTAGTTTGCAAAAAGTTAAGCATTAGCCAAATAAAAGGCCATTTTGAGGATGGGATGTGGGAGACAGGATTCACTAGATTAAATAATAACAAAAATGTTTAGACTACTGTGGCACTGCAGTTCAAAAACTTAATTTGTTTTATGATTTTGAGGAAGATTCTGTGTTTGTGTTTGTATTTGTGTGGAGATGGCTGTGGTTGTGTTTGTTACTCGACGTAGGGTTTGTGAACAGGAGCAAAATTTTGCTGAATGCACATTGTTTGATAACAGAAGCATTAAAGAACTGAAGTATTACTGTGTTTATCACTATTAAGATGCTATGACCTCTCTTTTTATGAAAGTAGGTGCTTTATAAACCCTGGAACTCTCATTTGAAATACACACCACCTAAATATTAGTGAAGGTGGAAAATCATATCCCTCATTTTTGTTGTATAAAATTCAATCATGAACAGATTTACAAGGACCAAAAATCTCAAAACAATTTTAGGCTTACATAATATGATATCTCGACATATGTAGGTAACTGGACTATATCAGGAAGACCATAAGCATTGTTTTCTGGTCCAGAGTTGTCTTTAATTCTAGGTTATAAGTTTGGGCTTGAAAAGCAGACAGAGGAGGTGGCGTGGGACCAAGTTGTCGCCCGTACATCCGAGGCTGCGTTGCGGCAGGTCTTCCTCCATGGAGAAGAGAACTCAACATCCATGTGGGACAGACAGACAGGCGCTCAGCAGGCAGCTTTGAACTAGTGTGATGATGACCTCAGTCAACGGAACCCGTAAGGATGCTGCCCTGTGGTCCTCTCATGAAACTATGCTGGCACAGCCCCTCAAGGACAGTGACCTTGAGGTGTACAACATCATTAAGAAGGAGAGTAACCGGCAACGAATGGGATTAGAGCTGATCACCTCAGAGAATTTTGCCAGCTGGGCAGTTCTGGAGGCCCTTGGCTCCTGCTTAAATAACAAATACTCTGAGGGGTACCCAGGCCAGAGGTACTATGGCGGGACTGAATTTGTTGATGAACTGGAGATACTGTGTCAGAAGCGAGCACTGCAGGCCTATCATCTGGACCCACAGTGTTGGGGGGTCAACGTCCAGCCGTACTCAGGCTTCCCTGCAAACTTCGCAGTGCACACTGCCCTGGTGGAGCCTTATGGGCACATCATGGGCCTGGACCTGCCTGATGGGGGCCATCTGACCCATGGGTTCATGACAGACAAGAAGAAAATCTCTGCTACATCCATCTTCTTTGAATCTATGCCCCATAAGGTGTATCCAGACAATGGCTACATCAACTATGACCAGCTGGAGGAGAATGCCCGCCTCTTTCACCCAAAGCTGATCACTGCCGGAACCAGCTGCTACTCTCGAAATCTGGACTACGCACGTCTGCGGGAGATTGCGGATCAGAACGGAGCGTATCTCATGGCAGACATGGCGCACATCAGTGGGCTGGTGGCAGCTGGTGTGGTGCCCTCCCCTTTTGAGCACTGCCATGTGGTGACCACCACAACCCACAAGACCCTGAGAGGCTGCTGTGCTGGCATGATCTTCTATAGGAAAGGAGTATGCTGCGTGGATCCCAAGACTGGCAAGGAGATTCTGTACAATCTGGAGTTGCTCATCAATTCTGCTGTGTTCCCAGGCCTCCAGGGAGGTCCCCACAACCATGCCATTGCCGGGATTGCTGTGGCCCTGAAGTAAGCCATACTACAGAATTCAAAGTCTATCAGCTCCAGGTGGTGGCCAACTGCAGAGCTCTGTCTGAAGCCCTTATGGAGCTGGGTTATAGAATTGTCACAGGTGGCTCTGACAACGATTTGATCCTCATGGATCTACGTTCCAAGGGCACAGACGGTGGAAGAGCCGAGAAGGTGCTAGAAGCCTGTTCTATTGCTTGCAATAAGAACACCTGCCCAGGCAACAGAAGCGCACTGAGGCCCAGTGGACTGCAACTGGGGACCCCAGCACTGACAACCCAGGGACTTTTGGAAAAAGACTTCCAAAAAGTAGCATACTTTATTCACAAAGGTATAGAGTTAACTCTACAGATTCAGAACGACGTGGGCTCAAGGGCCACACTGAAGGAGTTCGGGGAGAAGCTGGCAGGAGATGAGAAGCACCAGAGGGCGGTGCGTGCGCTCCGGGAGGAGGTAGAGAGCTTCCCTTCTCTTCCCGCTGCCTGGCCCACCTGACTTCTGAAGGAGTCAGCCTGCTGCGCATCTGCCTCGGTGCCACACACACTGACCGCCCAGGGATACCTGTTAAGGTGCCGGTATCCTTGAGACAACAGAGCTGCTGTGCACAGCCACTATGCTGCCCTGTCCCTTTCGAGGGGAATGTCGTGTAGGCTATTCTGGCTTCACAAATCAAAATTTACCTAAGTCCCACCATGAGTACTTCTGGGACAGGTCATTAAGGAATTTAAATTTGAATCTTTCTCAAAAATACATATATATATATGAATATAAATTACTCTGGAAAAATAGAAAAAGAAAAAAAGAAAACAAAGAAAAGCAGACAGATTTGGCACAGCAGACATTTTGTTTTGAATTGGTTTATTTTATATATAAGATCTCTTGAGATATATAATTTCACTGGGGAAATTTTTCTCAAATAAAATGTATTTTTAATATGCCATTCACCTTAATTGCCCTACCTTGAAACAAGAAATTTAGGTGTATAATTAGGTGGGTAAGTCAGTAACTCTGTAGGTAACCAGATGATACACGGATGGATAGGTAGATATATAAATTACACACACATACATAAAACACAACAGAACAGTGAGCATATTGCAGCAAACATTTGCTTATTCACTTGTACATATCATCTATAATTTAACTAATGTTTTGGGCTTTTCAGAGATTGGTTCCAGGCTGTGGGTTTACACACATTGCAACCAGTGGCCTGATGAAGGTAGATCTCATCATGATAAAAGGTTTAATTAAAGACAAGAAGACAAATCCTGACAGGCAGGCAGTAAATATTTCCTTATCTGTTACTTTTTCTTCAGGCCAAAGTAACCCACATGACTAAGAAGAAAGATATACACCAAACCAGTAAATACAAGCCACCAAAAATGTAGTGAAATCTATTTACAGACTTGTATAGACAAAGGTAGTTAGGTATGTGTATTGATATGGGATACGGGAGCAGATTACATATTTTAGGTGAAGAAATAGAACTCCTGGAAATGAAATTTCAACAACAAAGGCTCAAACCCTGTTGGCAAAAATATATGGGTTAGAGTTTGATAATAGCAAAGGGGATTTAGATAATTTAGTGTCCCACAGGCCACACTTTAGGCTCTTAAAATAAAAGAAAATAGTAGGATCATAACATTTTTTAACAGAGAAGTGAGGGAATTAGACTTGCAATTTTAAATAAACATTTTACCTACAAGGAAGTAAGAGAAATGGCTATGCGATCAAGAAGAGTGTGAAGCAATTTTAGTAGGCTTTTAAAATTCTTTGGTCCAAGGTGTTTGGTGATTTCAGCAGGATGTTAACAGCAGAGATGGAAAAAATGCAAACTTGAGTTATGGTTAATACAACATGAATTAGATCACGCAATATTTATAAACAATATACTGTTTGTCAAACATTGCATTGAGAGTTTCATTCATTGCTTCTTTAAAATGCACAGTATTTCTATTGAGTAATTAATCCTCTCTCCTATTTCATCCCTGGGGATCTTCAGGCCACAGTACGTTTTTGAAGGAGTGAAGAGATTTGGATAAACATCCTGGCATGAACACCCATTATCACTGCCAATAGGCTATACCGACTCCTATTTTTAGACGTAAGTTTACATAAAACATGGTCACAACTAGATAAATATTTTTAATCTAAAATAGACTTTCAGGAAAGAGTATTTTATGTAAGTGTTCGCACCGTCACTGACCCCAGTAGCATGCTGTTTTTAATCATGGCGTCTCTGTAGTATAATTGAACGTCAGGTATGTGAGGCGATCTGCTCTCCTCTTGTTGCCCTGGAGTTCTTTTGCTGTTTCAGGTCTTTTCTGGTCCCAGATGAATTTTAGGATTGGTTTCTGTAGTCTTGTGAGGAATGCTGTAGGGATATTCATGGGATTGTGCTAAATCTAGATATCAGCTTCTCCCCCCCCCCCCCCCCCCCGCCCGTTCAGAATCGGGCATTAGAACTCAGAACTTTGCGCTTGCCAGGCAGGCGCTTATTTCATTGAACTATATTCCAAATCCTGAAATATCAGCTTTGAAAGATAGCCATTTTTACTGTATTGGCGATGCTGTTCAGGAACGGAATAATTTCCCACTTTCTGATGTCCTCTTCAAACTCCTTTATTGAAATTACTATAGTTTACCTTGTATAGGCTTTCCATTTCCTTATTAGGTTAACTCCTAAGCATTTAATTGAGAATACAATTATTTTCCTAATTTCTTTCTCGGTGGGTTTATTATTGCTTATAGGAGAACCATTGATTTTGTATCCTGCTATATTACTGGATTTTATTATTAAATCTAGAAGATTTTTGATGTAATGTTTTGAATCTTCAATATATAATATCATGCTAACTACAAACATTGACAGTTTTTTTTTTCTTTTCCTGTGTGTGCAGCTTTCATCTCCTTGTCTTGTTTGAGTGCTCTGCCTAATGTTTTGAGTAACATGTTGAACAAGAGTGGTGATGGCGGCTGTTCTTGTCTTTTTCCCGAGTTTAGAAGGAAAGCTTTCAATGTCTATTTCATGTGATGTTAGCCATTTGTTTGTTTAAAAGGGGCTTTTATAGGATTGAAGTAAGCTCTTTCTACACCTATTTTCTTCAGGGTTTTCAATCATGTTTGAGCATTGGACTTTGTCAAAAGCTTTTTCTGCATCTATTAATATAAGCATGTTGTTTTTATCCTTGATTATGTTTATGTGGTACGTTGCATCTATTGATTTGTTTATGTTGAACCATGCTTGCATCCCTGGAATGAAACGTACTTGGTCATGACACATAATCCTTTCACTGAGCTGTTGCACTCTATTTGCCGATATTTTATTAACAAGTTTTGCATCGATGTTCATTAAGGAGATTGGCCTATAGTTTCCTTTCTTAATTTGGTCTTTTTCTGCTTTCAGGATCAGAGTGCTATTGACTTCCAGAAATGTGTTTGCAAGCATCCCTCTCTTTTCAATTTGATTAAAGTATTTGCAGAGTATTGGTATTATAACTCTGAGGATCTTAAAGAATTCAGGAGTGAGTCCATCAGCCACTAGTTTTTTCTTTATTTGTAGGGTTTTTTTTAAAATCATTCCTCATTTTCATTGCTTCTTTATTGGACTGTTCAGAATTTCTGTCTTCTTGGTTAAGTTTTGATTATTGCATGTCTGTAGAATCTGTCTATTCAAGATTTTCTAATTTGTCAAAGGAAAAATTTTAAAGTAGTTACTAACAATCTTCTGGAATTTGACAGTCTCCATTGTGATTTTGCCTTTTTCATTTCTAGTGGCATGAATGTGAGCCTCTCTCTGTCTGGTTGAAGCTTTATCTTTTATTCCTTCAAAGAACCAGCTCTTCGATTCATTGTTGTTTTGTATCTTCTTTACTCTCAATTTTAGTAATTTCCTCTCTGATCTTTCTATCACTCCTTAAAATAGGTAGGTTTGGGTTTAGATTGTTGTTGTTTTTCAAATATCTTGGGATTCCTCATTAGGTTATCCATTTGAGCTAAATCTGTTTTGCTAACGTAAGCATTGACTGCAGTAAATTTACTTCTTCGGATGGCTGTCATTGTGTCCCATGTGTTCTGGTGTGTTGTACCAGCACTGTTATTTAATTCCAGAAATTGTTTAATTTCTTCCTGGATTTCTTCTGTGGTCAAATGAGCATTCAGTAGTGGGTTATTAAGTTTCCAAGTGTTTATACATTTTTGTCATTTCTTTTGTGATTGTTTTCTAACTTTAACATGTAAGTATCTGATAGTATACACGGAGTAATTTTGATTGTTTTGTATCTATTTAAGCAGACTTTGAGGACTAGTATGCAGTCAGTATTGGAGAAAGTTCTCTGTGCTCCTGAAAAGATATGTATGCTGTTGTAAGAGGATAGAATCCAGTAAATATTTATTAAGTCTCTTGTTCAGAAATATAGTTTGGCTCTGAAATTTCTTTGTTAATTTTATTTAGTTGATGTATCTTTGTGTGAACATGAGGTATTGAGGTCACCCACTTTGATTGTGCTGATGTGTATTTAATCTGTGAAGTCTAGTAGTACTTGTTTTATGAAGTTAAGTACTCCAATATTTGGTAGATATATATTTTCAAGTATTGTCTCTTCTTGTTGTATTGTTTGCTTAACTAGTGTATACTGACCTTCTTTGGCTCTTCTGTTCTATTTTAGCTTAACGTTTACTTTTTTGAGAGTAAATCTGTTCTTATTACCATTCAAAATTGTACTGAACCTGAAAAATTTACTTATCTCATTGTAATCATCTCACATGAGACAACTATAGCCAAAATGTGCTCATATTTGAGTGCTCTGATTTTATTTTATCTTAATGTCTTATTGTTATTCTCAACATTGTTATAGAGTCTTAAAGGACTCATTTATCAATGCTTCCATGTACACTGTTTATTTTATTTTAAGAATAAAGGAAGAAAATGTATTAACAAAGATATCCATTTGCAAAATAATGTAAGAACAATACAAACAACACAGAGTTACAGACAAAGTGGTAGGAAATTAACAATCGTTGTTGTATTACTATTGATATCTTCAAAGCAGTTTCTCAGGAAAACAAAGAGACATACAATAATGATCAATGTTACTGTGTACACTCTTATAAAATTGTTGAACGATTTCTGCAGTAAATTGTTGTTTTGATGCTATACTGGTGGATTTCTTAATTGTAGTCACTGTGTTGCAGGTTGGGTCCAAAGTTATTTATCGGCTTTATTCAGTTGATAAATTAATTCTCTTTCTATGAACTCATCATAGGATGTGGTTTCAGTAAGCAAGTTTTAAAATGTTTCCTCTTGCCTTAGAGGACCCAATTCCATTGTAGGATAAATTAAATATCCTACGCAATTGCAAATGATAACCAGGAGAACAGATGTGAGAAACAAAAGAGATCAACTTTAGTAATTCTCTAGTTTTGATACGCTAATTCACTCCTTAAATTCCAATAGCCATTCTCTTTCTCATCAGAAAGTATACACATTTCAGGAAAAGGAAAACTTGTGTAAATACTCTCATGCTGAATATACTGAGACATTGTACTCTTTTTTTTTTTTCTTTATAACAGAAATTGAACATAGGACCTCAAGTTTGCCAGCCAGGCACTGTGCTGCTATGTCCCCAGCCCCTAAAATTGAGTCAATAAAGTCCAGTTCCATCCCTTGGGTTTTTTTTTTTTCTTCGGTTTTTCTTGGTTCCATAAATCCAACTCAAGACCTTACGCTTGCCAGGCAGGCACTTGTGTCACTGAACTATATCCCTGGCCCTTGAGACGTTGTGAGATTAATGAAAGTTACCGTTGGCTTACAGAGTCACAAGAGGGAAGCAAGCTGGTGGCCATTAGCTTCCAGACATGTATTAGTATGGTGAACTGCTGCTTGATCAAAGTGTCCCTGGAGATTGCTGGATGTACATTTTCAATTTCTTCTCTAAGGGCAAACAGTATAGTGGGTTTTCTGTAATACATGGTGCCATTTATGGTCCCCTATTTATAAAAATATTAAAATGGATCTACAATTTTTCTTTTCCTAAAGTATGTATAGTTTTTGGCAGAATATATATGTATATATATATATGTATGTATGTATGTATGTATATGTGTGTGTATATATATATATATATATATATATATAATTGTCAGTGTTGCAGTTGCATGCTGAGAAATTCAAAATATAATGGAAATTTCTCTGTAATCTTACTTCAAGAGGAAAGTTATTACTCAATCCTTCCTCTCACATAATTACTGAACCAGAGTCACATTTTCCTATTAACTAGCTGCAGTTGATCATTTATAGCTGACAATAGCTATCTACTTTGCTTTGACAACCTCTGTTGATATTTTAATTGCTTTTCTTTGTTTCTATACACATTTGAAACTTTTGAGATAAATAGCAATTACATGTTCAAATACATTTGGTTGTAATCACCAGCTTTTTTTTCTGACAAGCCAAATAATGAGAGTTTGACAGCAGTAAATGAGTTTATGTTCCATTAGGTTTAAATTAAAGCAGAAACATTTTTCAGTACTAGTTCATAGCAAGTTCAAGAATGTAGCCGCAGCAGCTCTTTCTAGTTGTCCATATAGCAAAAGCTCATCATGTTTTTCTCTACTAGGAAAGTTTCCACACCCTGGAGACAAAGAACAGTTTTTCATGGGAGAATGTCAAGTGGAGATTTGGCATGATGAGGTTTAGATACTCAATATATTGAAGCATTCTGTTTTATCTACTGGCATGTTCAAACAATTGTTTATGTGTTACTTATTTCCAAACTGGAGATTTAATTTGACTGAATAATACTTACAACAGAAGGCATTGTGAGCTCTATTACTTGGATGTGGAGTGAGCACAATGCCAGGTTCAAAGTGTGAATGGGGTTCGTTGTTTCTGTTTTTGTTTAAAAATTATGTAAGGTTATTTTTAACAAAACACCTTTTCTGAAAAATCCAGACTAACAATCATCCACAGGTCAGATTATCACCAGAATGGTAGCCATTTCTTTCCTCAAATCAGGCCAGATCCTATTTCTGGGGCCAAACTAAGAGGCTCTGTCAAAATTCTCTCAGACACACTTCAAAATCTGAAGTGTTTTCTTTTTTTACTCACTTTTTACAATTTCTTTATGACTTGCATACATTCTAGAGGTGCCGCATTATTGTCAAACTCTTAACTAAATGTGGTTTGGTTAATTAATTCTTATGCACATAGCTTATGTTATCTTTCCCACAGTAATATACATCCTTGACGATGACTGAACACAAAATTTTCTGTCTCTTTTTTACCAAATGTTTAATGTCTCATCCAAGATGTTTATGCAAGAAATGTTTATTGGTTGATATTTTCCTAGACAAATGACTGATGAATTTTACAACATGAATCAGTTTGCATAAGCAGAAAAGGTATGAATTTTCACAATATCAAACATACTTAAAGTGTCAATATGTATCTGACCTGATCTGTACGTACAGTAATGTAGTTTCATCCCAGGATATTTAGTGGTAGTATTTTTAGAGAAGTACCAAAACAAATGTTCAGTTCCAATCTGCTACTTTAAAAGAACTGAGTTAATAGTGTTATAGAAATATATAGTAAAAGATCTGTGTAAATATTCCTCTTTTCTATCCCATGTACTACCTGATTGTATACCCCTACACATCTATCATAATACTGTTGCCAAGTATGTTGTTTCTTCATCTTTCTTTCTCAAAAAGGAAGATGAAAATTTTCTTGTAGTTTGAGAATTAATGGAAAAAAATGTTTGAAAAACGTCTTTGTTCTTAGCTGCCAAATTCATTCACTGTACCTTCCACTTCTGAACTTTTATTCATTCTTCTGGTGCTGTGGACATTTCACAAACCTTTCTCAAGAGCCTGAACTAGTCTGAGGGGCATTGAATATATCCGAGATTTGATTCTGACCCAACTCCCTGAAAGAGTTACTAACATTCCCAGCTTAGGGACAAGGTAAGCTGCAGAGAAAGCAAGTGAACTGCACAAGGCTGTATTCTAAGAGGCAGTGAATTTCAAATGAGAACATAGACATCCGACCCTAGAGTCAACATCACACTTTCTACCATGTTTTTCTTTCTTTTGGTGCCTATTTTTTTTTTCCAACGGCTCTAGGACCATTATATAACCTTCTGTTCCCATTTAGAAAAGGGGAAATTTACTCCATAAGGAAAAGGTGCACTTCAGGAGCAATTTATTCAACAACGATACTAACTGTAAGCATGCCCCACTTTCCTACATCATGCCAAACACTTCATGGAGACTTCCTCGTGTGCCTCATCGTGCTGTCACTATGAGTTCACAGTGCACTGAGAAAGTTAAAGGTGGAATGGAGTGCATAAGTTTTAATTAGTTTTTATCAGAATACAGTAATTGAGGTAGTAAAATAAATAATCACCAGCTCATACTGTTTCCAAACACATTAGCCTGTTTTATTTTCCTAAAAGAAACAGCCTTGCATGGCTTATATATCACGCTGTGTTTTGTATTTTTTCTGTATCATGAATTTTTAGTCATTCATTTTGTTTAGTATAAATATGATATTCAATATATCTGTATAATACTTTAAAACTTTTTCTTATAAAATAATTACTGTACTAGTCTTTCAAATTTCTTAATGTGTATCTAATTATTTCTGTTATTGCTAAAAGTTATGGGTGCACTTCTGTCCAGAATTTCCATGTTCCCTCTACTTTTCACTTTACTAAAGTATTTTTTTCTCGCTGTAAAAATATCTTCCATTTCCTCCAATTTTGACTTCTTTTTCTCCCACATGGGGGTGGCATTAAAATCCACTTTTCCCATGAAATCTTTGTTGATGCCTCAGAACACAGTTTACACTTTTCTGTAAACTATTAGGTCTTTCTGTGATTATCCATTTATTTGTTGTTTCCCACTGAAAATCTTGTGTTGTGTTTTCTATTCATTATTATTTGAGGTCCTACCACAAACATTGTTAGATTGTTGCATGTGTTTTAAACAATGTATTTGGGTCTTTAGGTTAATAGCATAGAGATTTAATATATAAGATGTTTAAATAAGAAATTGTTCATACAAATAAAAGTGTTTCATCAAAGTAAATTTAAAATGTTAACAATACGATGCATTAAGAATGTTTCAAGATATATCTAATTAGTGTACTTTAAACAACTGAATTATCAGATACATAACAAAGAGGTACATATTTTCAAATACGATTTTAAAATATTTTCTTGTAATAAGTTTCTGTAGTATCCTATTTTAAATCCAGAAAAATAAACCAAGTAGAAATATATATCACGTAAAGCCCTTCCTTTTCTGTGAGAGGACAGAAAGAAGAAAGAGAGGATTATAAAAAGGAATTAAGATGTATTATATACATGTACCAATGCCCCACAAGAAGTATAAAGCTTATGGAGTACAAAAATGTACTAATAAAAATTAAAAATATACATAGAAATAAAGATTGATCAAAAACAAGATATTTCTTCTCCAATATAATTACAAACATGATTTAGAGTAAGAACTTTGTGTTATAATGTTGATATTTTTGAGCTTTTAAAATTTGTAATTTAGTTATTTTTATGTCAAAGCAATTTGTTGGGTCTGTGTGTGAAACAGTTATCACAGTATGGAGTGTATATTTAATAATTTTTAATAAAAATTCAAAATAAAATTACATTTTGAATAAATTTCATCTTAAAAAATTATACTAGGAATGTAATTGTTTTTCTACAAATTGCCTTGAAAATTTTATAGTGTGTCATGAAATAAAAGGTAGTTGTGCATTTAGAAGATCAAATTTGAGTCATTACTCTTTATATACTTTACCTCTAAATTCTATGCATCATTTATTTGAACGGATATTTAGTGCTATAAACTATCTTTTAAATTTAATTCTCCAGAAAGTAGTCAACAACAGATTAATTGAATCTGGACGTTAGAAAACATTTTTACATCTACATATTTTTATTTAAATAGAAAGTAAAGTGTAAGTTTAGATTTCTATATGTTTTCATTATAGGGAACATCATGCTTACATTTGAATATGGGATGCTATAGTGGACTTTGTAACTCATAACATAACCACATAAAGGACCAAAAAAGATTATCAGCAATATTTATATACCATTAAATTAGGTGGTCCAGAATAAATAGACTCTTGGAAACATACAATTTGCCAAACCTGAATCCAGAGAAAATTTTTTAAATGAATGAAACAACAATGTATGAAGAAAATGAATCAACAATCAAAAATCTCCCAATAAAAATCTGAAGTCTCAACTTGTGAGTTTGACCAAACCTCAAAGAAGAACTTATATCAATGCTCCTCAAGCTCCTCTAATAAATGAAGATGTGGAACCCATACAAATTCATTTTATGAGACCACCATTTTCATGATTAAAAAGCATACCAGGAAATTATAAGTAAAGAAAGTCCCTGTCAATATTTCTAATGTTCATTGATACAAAAATCAACTGATTTCCAAAAAACTAAATTGAACACCACCTTAAAATGATTATATATATATATATATATATATATATATATAATCAAATGGGAATTATCAAGGTCCATGATGCAAGGATAGTTTTACATATGCAAATCATTATAGATCCATCATATTAAAAAATAAACCATTATCTCTTCTGATGGAGAAATGCATTTGACAGAATGCAGCACACTTTCATTAGAAAAATTCTCAAAATTCTTTAATGAATACCTATAAAAAGAATGTACTCAAGCATAAAATGGTCAAATATGACAAAGACACACCTAAAGATCATAATCACTAGGACAAGCTTGAATTTTTGTTTCTAACATCAAGAACAAGAAAAAAAATCCATTCTCACAATTTCCATTCAACATATGTTTAAAGTATTAGCCAGAGCAATTATGCAATAAACCCAAAATTCATCCAAGTCAGACTAAAGTTACACTGGCCCATTGAGAGATAACATGACATTACTTATAGAAAAACTTAAATATTTTACCATAACTTATTAGTAGTATCAATAACTTTGGGAAATTTGCAGGATACAAAATCAACATGCAAAAAGAAATTGTGTTTTTGTATATTAACAACAAACTATATAAAAAATCAATTCCATTTACAATAGCACAAAAATACTACAGGGAATGGATTCAAACAAAGATGCATAAAGGCTGTACCCTGGACATGTAAAGCAATTATAATCAATTTTATTAAAGCACATATTAGCTAAAGTGATCTACAGATTTCATGAAATTTCTATTAAAATTGTAATGAGAGCAGAAATGATAAATATAGTCCTTAAATTTTAGGATACCACAAAAGATTCAGCATAGCCGAAACATTACAGAAAAAAGGAAGAAACCCAGAGGTAAGACAGCACCTGACATTATACTATGAACTTGTATTAGGCAATCAGTAAAGTTCTGGCATGAAAACAGGTGCACAGAACAATGAAAGCATAGAGAGCCCCAAAATGAAAACATATATTTATAGCCTATGTAGTTTCAACAAATATGCCAGTAACACGCCCATGGATTAGTCTGTTCAATGGTGTTGTATCACTGAATCTCCTCAAGTAAAACAATGAATTTAGAACTTAGTTTCATACCATATGAAGTGCAAAAATATCAGTTCAAAATTTACTAATGACTTAGAGACCTGAAAGTTTAAAATTACCAGAAGAAATCATAGAAACACACCTTCTTGACATTGCTCCATGCAATGCGTGTTTCGGTTTGACCACAGCAGTACAGGCCCCAGAAGATGGGAGATCAAGGATGCAGTGCCAGTTGGAACTGAGGGCCTGAAAACTCCCTGGAAAGCAATTGGCTGTCTGCCTTGAAGGGTTAGTGCCATAGTCTGTTGTTTATATGCAATGAAATAGTAAAAGAAGAACCTGCTCAATCAGAATGGGCTTCTCAAATACAGGTCAACATCTTCATTTTTCCCTGCTTTATTCTATCCTGGCTTCAAACAATGGGGATGATGCTTCCAACTGTGGCAGGTCTTCCTCCCTCACTTGCCTGGATTTTATGTGAGTAATCACTGGAAATCCCCTTAGACACAGCTAGATATGTGTTCCACTCATCTACTCGATGCCTCTTGATTCAGTCAAGCTTACCTCAAAATTGTATATCTGTTATGGTTGATACATTGTGTCAACTTGGGGAGTGTGGAGGTTTGGCTGAGTAACTGAGCAGTTGTAGATCTTGGGGTGAAAAGGACATGCCCTTACCCTTCTGGGATGTTGTTTATTGTGTTAATTTGGGAAGCTTTAAAGGTTAACTGTGTGATTCAGCAGGAAGCCAGGGTGCTTACTTTGTAAACATCCTGAGCCTGTGGAAGAGGAGGGCATGGAGGTTATATGAAAGGTACACGCCCCCTGGGTGGGGGTAGGCTGTTTACAATGTAGGGGAGAAAAGGAGGCTGCTTGCAGCCATTCCTCCCTTTTGCTGGTTGTTTTGCTGTTCTCTGCTGCCATGAACAGTTGCCCTCTGCCTCTGAACCAACCAAGTATGGACTGAAACCTCCACAAACTGTAAGCTAAATAAACCTTTCCTTCCTTCATTTTGGGCATTGGGTATTTTGTCTCAGCAACGAGAGAAAAGTAACCAAGACAATATCACACCTGAGAAAATGGCTATTATTTAAAAAAAAAAAATAAGACATGACAGGTGTTGCAATGGTATGGAGGAAAGGCAAACATCTGTACACTGTTGCTAGGAACATGAATCAGTACATTCATGAAAAATAAGACAGAATTTCCTGAATGATTTAAAAATAGAGCACCATACATGTAAACCTGGCATTCTCACTATTTTGATGTATGTTGAAAGACAGTGAAATTAATTTGTGGAACAGATAGCTTCATTGTCAAATTTATTGCAGTGTTATTCACAATATCCATTCTGTGGCATCCATCTAAGTGTCTGTTAATCCGTGCGTGGTCAAAGGAAGTGTGGTATTTAGGCCATACAGCCATACAATGAGGAAAACCTGTCAACCTGTCGCGGTTGCCACATGAATTAATATGAAGGACATTATGCGAAGTAAACTAAACTCCACATAGAAGGACAAATCCTGCATGGTTTCACTAATCTATGAAATCTCAAGTTAAACTCATAGCAAAGAACAAATGAGAAGGTTTTGGGGGACCTTGAATAAGAAATGCTGGTAAAAGGGTAAAAAGATTATGTTTAAAGAATACAGAATTAGGGTGATTATATTTAGTTGTAAGAATTGCATAGTACGCCTGGCAAGGACAAGGTCCTCAGTTCAATTTCTGGTATCAAAAGGGGAAAAAAAAAAAAAAAGAACTGCGTAGTAGAAGAATAAGAGATTAGATCTGCAAAGTTCTTACTACAAAAATAAACACAGGGGTGATAGATATGCTAACCGATTTCATTTGAGCATTTTGTGTGTGTGTGTGTGTGTGTGTGTGTGTGTGTGTGTGTAAGTCTCAAATTCGTATACCATAAATGCACTTTATGTTTGTATCATATATGGATTATAACTTAATGAAGAGGCAAAAAAGACTCAAA
This sequence comes from Dinomys branickii, assembly GCA_004027595.1. NCBI lineage: Eukaryota > Metazoa > Chordata > Mammalia > Rodentia > Dinomyidae > Dinomys > Dinomys branickii. The sequence goes on along the minus strand of PVLD010008235.1, from coordinate 39,034 downwards.
ATGATTCCCTAGCATAAGCCGACATCATATAAAATGCAGCACCAAACCATATATGTTGAACTGAATGGTGGTTATAAACCTTTCTTACCTTTTTTCACTAGCACCTGTGCTATTATTGCTCCAAATTCCTACATTTGTGGGCCAGCCTCACATTTTAAAACTTGTTCCTTAGGAAGCTTCCTTAAATTTAAATATAATAAGTCATGAGAATTCACTGACATGCACTAATATTAATTACATTAGTGCTACTCAATCACATTTCAGAGAGAGAGATACTAGGATTAATCTTGTCATGAGTTAAAATGCCAAATTTAATACAGCTCTGTAATGTGAGTAATTGACATAAAAAGAAGAAACACACTAATAAAGTCTGGATGGAAGATATTAGGAAAGTGTGGAAATGTTTTGTTTGTTCAATTGAAGCTTTTAATATATTTCTTTTTATTGATCTGAAAATGCCAGTCGCATTTACATATGCCATTGGTGACCAAACATTCCATTCTGCAGTGAGGTTGGATTAACAGCTAATATTTATGAAGCCTGTTCAATGAATATTACACCAGTTGTGAGATGTAGCTGATCAGGATAAGAGGTTTATTAAGGTAATATTCATGTCAAATCATTAGGAATATTAATTTACTATATACTGGTCTTATTTTAATAGCGTGTTCAGCATGTATTTTTATAAATGAATTAAAATTTTATTTATGTATATGTGTATCTGAACAGATTATGGTGAAACTCTGCTATACAAGTTGTCGTTCCGTGTTTCCAAAGGTCACCCGAAGGTCACCCAAAGCAAGTCTTGGTATTCCAGTGACTCACTGCTTTGTGCCTCGCTACTTTCACCTCTAATGCCACTACCTCCTCCTTGTTCTCCTTTCCCCTTCCTGGTTCTGCAGCCTGAAATCTGTACTTGACTCTGGCTCTCTGGTTGATACACAATTTTAATTACTTTCTGGCTTAGATTTTCTACACAGATGTTATATCTCTGCTGTTTTCCATTCAAGAAGAAAGGACTGAAGTTAAACAATCATATAACTTCAAACAACTACTTTGAGATTGTTCCAAAAAGGAAAATGTATAATATACTTTTAAATGTATGCTTATGACATCATCTCATCATCTATGTTGGCTACCAAATCAAGAAAAGACATTGACTGTTAAGTCCTAGTAAATTTACAATTCATAGTGTTACAAATATCTAAGCATTTTATATGCAGATCAATCTTTTTATGAGTCACAATGTGTAGCAACTTTATCCTCTAAAATAATATTTTTTAATGAGAAGCTGAGTGTGTAATAGTAACAAATGGAATATGATGTAAACAAGTGATAGGAACCCTCAAAGATACCCACAGTGAAAAAGTTTGGACAGGGCTTAAATATTAAAATGCATCAGTGTTTAAGATATGCCTCATCACCAAGGGAGGTGTATTTCTAATGAGCTCCCATCTTGGCCAGTTTCCCATTGGTTGAATAAAAAGCCTGACACCTACAACTTTGAGAACATTTGTGTCACAATTTCAGAGGTTTCAGTCCATAACTGGCTGGTGTGAAGGAAGAAATTTCATGGAGGAAGGTTGAGGGAAACACTCAACAAAAGACATGCAGGAAGCAAAAGGGCAGAAGTGCCAGAAAGGACAGGGCCAAGGACCAGATGCACTACCAAGGTTGCACCCCCAGTGATCAAAGTCCTGCACCCTGGTCCCACCACCTAACAGGATATTCATCTATGAACTCGTCTATGGATTAAGTTATTGGTGTGGGCAGTTCCCTCAGAATCCACTTACTTCTCCCAACAATCAATACTCACTGATACACATATTTTAAATACATTTGAAATGAACATTTTACAAGTAAAAATACAATGAAGAAATGTAATTATTACAACAGTACTTTGAGAAGACATTTACAGGGTGCTACATTTGAATGTTTGCGGTAAAATTAATGAAGTGATAACCATGTCAGTTCTGCAGAAGTACTGTGATAGAAGGTAACAATTCATCAACCATTGGAGTGATGGCTAACTTAGTCAACCAGAAAAAATTTAGGGGTGCCTAGAAAAACGTGAGAGCATATTTCTACCTGTTGCTGTGAGGTTATTTCCAATAAAGAGCAGCCTATGAGTGACCAAAATGAGTGGGAAAAACTTGCCTGATGTGGGCAATATTACCTGCAAAGTGGAGAGTCAGGATGGAAGAAAAAGTGAGAGAAGGAAAACGCACCTCTGCACACTCCGCACTTCTCCAAGGGACACATTAACTGCTTTCCGCAGGACATCGGACTCCAGATGTTTTAACTGCTGAAAGCACATTTGAACCATGAGCTCCCCGAGCCTTCAGCGTCGAACTGCGACTGCATCAGTGTTCCCTCTCCCTGCAGTGTTTCCAGATTCTTGGATTTAAAGCTAACACTTTCCTTGGCTCTGCATCCCACCACTGTGGGACTGTTCAGCCTCTGATCATGTGATCCAACCTGAAAAATTATACATTATATATAGTACCTTATTCCTTTAAAAAATCTGTACTTCACTGCTCTCCTGTTTACACATTCTTCATCACCTTTGCGTTGTCAAACAAAATGTTTTATATTAAAGCATCACTCTAAAATCAGTCTGGTGATATTCTTTCTGTCTTTTTCTCAGACTTTGGTTTTCTGGGCATGTCCCCTCTAACACAGAACTGCAGGTCTGGGAAAGGGCTGTACTAGATGCAAAGGTCTCTTGTCCCCACCTTGAAACCTTTTAATTTTTAAAATCAAAGTGTAGATTATTTGTTTTATGGGTCCTTTCAAAGTGTGCAGCCAGGCCTGTTCGCATTTTCCTCAGCTATGCAGTTCAAAACTAACACTATGCTTGGCAAAGCAATAGCCACCATGGCAGGCAAAAGAAAAATAGTAAACTTAATATCTTCCTTTAAAAAGATGGCAGTGGAAACTATAAATGGTAAGTAAATAATCATTCTGTTCTATCAGCCATGTGTTTAACTAAACACATCGTATGTATCGAGACTATAGTATGTTTGAGAAGAAACTAAAAGTAGGAAGTCTCAAAAATTGTGCACATCTAGGTATTATGATATTATAGAAGCAGGCAGGGCAGGCAGCTGGGGAAAAGCCAACCCTAGCGGGCAAGTGAGGTTGATCCAGTGAAGGACAAGGTGAGACGGAGCCTGAGATCAGGGGATTAACAAAATCCAGGCCGAGGTGCTGGGTAACCGGTGCCACCAAGCCTCTACTCACACTCCTCTGGGTAGGGTTTGCCTGCTCTGTGTGCTGATAATTTCAGAAGAGTTACAATCACGGTGCTTGCAAAACTGCAAGCCACCTGCTCTGATGTCCGCATGCCCATTCCTTGTCAGGCTTTTATGCTTCTAACGCCGTTGGTTGACCTCAGCTTGGCCTAGAACCATCTGAGCTGTGATTATTTCTGTGAATAAAAACTAGCAGAAGCATCGCCATGGCAACCCACTTTCAGGCCCTCTCTTGATTTCAGGAGATTTCCTCTAATAACTTTCTTCCTACTTACCTCCCACATCTAAGTCTGCTCATAGGCGTCAGGAGACTCAAATCATTTTCTATGTGACCCCTGTAACAATAACATTTTAAAGCACATTTAACTAAGAGGTATGTATATCAGCACTCAATTCACAAAGTGGAAAAATGTTTACCTCCAGGAAGTACTTCTTTGTAACACTATTTCCTTTCAAGTTTGGATCCTGTAATGCTAAGGGCGCTTCCTACCCTACATATTTTTCTCTTTTTAAATCATGCTAGAACCATGTATGTCTTTCCATGGCCTGATTGTGGCCACAAATAGCAGAAGAAAATGGTTGGAAACACTTGTTTTATAGAGGCACAAACTATTTTTATGAAGTGAAAGTGCTGAAAAGTTTACAGTCGTTGCCATGGAAGGCTTCAGCAAGTAGCTCTTCAGTTGAGAAACAGCAGCAATCTTTAGTGTTCGTCCTTATTTTCTCAGTACCGAAAGAAAGACAGTATCAGCTTCAGAAATTTGGAGGCTAAATTTATAGAAGTTCTGCCCTGGACTTTGTTCTTTTGTGTTTCACCATGTGCATTTCATTTTAAGGAAGTGATTGCCGTATGGCTTTGATTCATTTGTACTCAGCTTACAAAGTACTATCTTTTAGAAGGTATTTGATGTCCACCAAAATTTTGAGCCTTTTTAGAAGCTTTTTTATTAAAACCAAGAAGTTATATTTTGCAAGCATTTGAAATTAAATATCAAGTGCTTCACATTTGCTACAAAAATAAAACTCCCAACCTTCTAACTGAAATATATTGTAGAATGATTTTCTAGTTCCATTTGCTTCTATGATTTTGCTTACACATGTTCAGTGAAGTAATGAACTGGGGTAACTTTGAAAGTTCAAATTAAACCTTTTCTTTTTCACTGAATTGCTAATTATTGATCTCCTCTTTTTCTTGGTTTTGCTTTAAATAACTCATTTATTGTAGTCATTATGACGACTAAAATGCATATAGCTTAATTATCATAAAGTAGCATTACTATACAACTTCTTGTAAATATTTAAATGCCTTTTGTAAAGTACTCTATTTTGTTGTCAGATAAATATACATACTTAGTTTTGCAAAATTGTTGTTTACTACATTTAGACTTCTGGTTTTCAGTGAATCATATATATTTGATTGAAGCATTTTTCTCTAGCATTTTTATTTTAAAATCATGTTGGGATATTTTCTCACTATCTTCAAATAACTTTGTGATATCTGTTACTCTTTTATTTATTTTACTTTCTTTTCCTCATTAGTTTTATGTGTTCTATCTCAAAGCCTCTTGTAATGAGAGGTGGAAAACTTCAAAGGTGACTAGGTCATGGTGTGTGAATGTAGATTAATGGTGTAAAACTTGGATTAACAGTGTACATAGTGGAACCTCCACCATAATATGGGTGTCAACAATTCATAGGCTTATAGCCTAGATGAAGTATAAAAGCACAGAAAGAAGGCAGGCTTGCTGCTTCCCCTGCTGCTTCCTGCTTCCTGTCTGCCTTACCGTGAATTGTTCCTCCTCTGTGAGGTTCTTCTACTATGCACCTTGCCTTGGAGCCATCGGAAATCTTTACAAACTGAGCTGAAAAAAACCTTATCTCTTTCATGGGGTTATTTTGTGTCAGCAAGAAAGATAATGGCACTAGGGCTGATTTTAATACCAGAGAAGTGAGGTCATTGTGACATGTGGTTCAGAAGACTGGAACTGGCTTATGGGAAGAGGTTGGAGAGGTTTGGAGATGGCAATTGAAGAAGGAACCCTGGAATTCTATAAAAGGAACCAAGGAAAGATTCTTGTTAGAACTCAGAAGACCAGGATGCTTTTAGAAATGTAGTTGGTAAAAATTGGGCTTAGGAGGCTACAGTTAGGAACAAAGACTGCATTGGCTCTTGGACAACAGATCATACATATTATGCTTTGGAAGAAATTTTTCTGCAATTTGCTGCTGTACAGATACTTTGCCTGAGACTATATTTAAGGGTGTTGGACTAATTTATCTGGTGGAAGAAATGTCAAGACTATCTAATGTTAAGATAGTGGCATGGCTACTGTTTTAGGCTTTTAGCCAGATCGATGTTAAGAATCAAGAGTAAAGAACCCAACAGAATACTTTAAAACATTGTCAGAATGGACAGAAAGGAAGTTATCATACAGCCATGGCTGGCAAAGAAGGAGCTAAAGAGAATTTGGCTGTTGAACAGATTAGTAGTAAAATGCCAAGCATTTTGGAACAGTGGGACTCTACCCTTCACAGCCTGAGAATTCGAGCCCAAGCGCACCATGTTCCAGAATGGGGGCTGTCTAGGCAACTTGTTCCTTAGATTGTGTTCATAGCACTGCAGTAATCTAGGCTCTAGTCCCCTACAACCAAGAAAGAAAGAGGCCACATACTGTTCCATCTGGTGACAGACTTTGACTTCACCCATATGGTGCTGCTTTTAGGCACTCCCAGGGTGCAAGAGTTGCAGTGTCAGGAAGGCTTTCACTCAGATTTCAGAAGGCCTGTTCCATGCTTTGTGTCTAGATATCCCACCAAAGACTCATGCAGTCATGGGATGGGCTTCTAGAGTTTATGATTGATCTGTGTTCCAAGTTTGGGATAGTGGATGTGAGCGCTACACCGGCTCTGGGGCAAGTAGCTGACATACAATATAAGGGAGGGAATGAGGCTTGTTCTTGCCTCTTCTCCATTTTGCTCTTGTTGATTTTGCTGTTTTCCATGACCATGAACTGTTGCCCTCTGCTATGTGCCACTCTGCTTTGGAGCCAGTCAAGTATGGACTAAAACTTCCACAAACTGTAAGGTAAATAAACCTTTTCCTCCTTAATTTTGGATGTCAGGTATTTTGTCTCAGCAGTGGGCGAGAAATTATCAAGGCATAATTTGGTGCCAGAGAAGTGGGATTTTTGCTGTGACCTGACCATGTGGTTCAACAGCATTTGAAAATGGCTTGTGGGAAGTGTTTTGAAAGGTTCAAAGATTCTACCTGGAAGAGAAGTGCCTTTGACTGTTGTGTATAGGAAATTTTGGTCAGAGCTCAGAAGACCAGAAGGATGATAGAAATTCTGCTAGTAAAGACTGGGTTCTGGAGGTTTCTGCAGGGAAAAAGGACTGCATTGGTTGCTGGAGTCCAGTATACATACGGCTTATCAGGAAGTTTGTCTGCGTTTTGCTTGTGTCGAGATTTTGCCTAAAACTGAGATTAAGGGTGGTAGACTAATTAGTCTGGCAGAAGTAATTTCAAGAGAGTCAAATGTTGAAGTGTTGGCATGGCTATTGTTGGGGAATTTTAGCCAAATTTATTTTGAGAATCAAAAGTGAAGAGCACAGCAGGATGATTTAAAACATTTTGAGTTTGGCCAGAAAGAAAACTCCAGTAAAGCTGGGCACTGCAAAGATAGAGCTGAAGAGATCTTGATTGCTGAAGAGAAGCAAGAGAACAGAAAAGATGGTCTGAGGGCTTCACTGGGAGAGGCAAGTCTCCACCCTTTGCAGCCTCAGACCTCAGAAGTGAAAGACTTTGCTTTGAGGAGAAAGCCACAGCGTGCCATGTTGCAGAATGGCAGAAGTGGATGCACCATGTTCCAGAACGGCAGCATCATAGAGAATTTGTTGCTGAGAATCAGGTTCAGAGTACTCAGTGATCCAGATACTCCACTCCTATAGGCAAGAGAAAAAAGCATGCCTACTGCTCCAGCTGGCAATAGACCTTGCCATCATCCACATGGCACTGATTTTACATGAATGCAGAATGCAAGAGTTCTGAGTTACAAGACTTCCCCCTAGATTTCAAAAGGCCTGAGAGGGCAGGCAATATGTCCCTGAGAGGGTAGTGCATGAAGCTGTGAGTGTGAAGTGAAATGTGCAGCGGAGACCCCAGGAGGTTGGAAAAGCCAAGAATGCATATTGTCCACTGGATGTTAGACTGGCTTTGGTTTCAGTGCTTTGAATCTTCTTGTTTGTACCTTTTGGAATGGTAATGTTGATCATGTTCCACTGAATGTTGGAAATGTGTCTTTTCATTTGTACAGGAGCTCACAGCTAAGAGTTTTCCTTACATCTCAGAGGAGACTTGGTACTTCAGCAATGCTGCAACTGTTAGAACTTTGGTAACTCTTAGAAACGGACTAAAATGCCTTTTGCATAAAGGCATATACATGAGTCTTTAGGGCACCAGGGGTGAAGTGTTATAGTATGTATCTAGATGTCCCCCCAAAGAGTCACCCAGTCATGGGCTTCCAGAGTTTATGATTGAGACTCATGGTCCAATGCTGGGATTTGGGGTGTGAGTGCTACGCTGGCCTGGGGGGGGGTACCTGGCATATAATATAAAGGAGGGAAAGAGGCTTGTTCTTGCCTCTCCTCCCTTTTGCTCTTGTTGCTTTTGCTGTCTTCCACTGCCATCAACTGTTACTTTCTGCCATGTACCATTCTGCCTTGGAGTCAGCCAAGTATGGACTGAAACTTCCACAAACTGTGAGCTAAATAAATCTTTCCTTCCTTAATTTAGGGTATCAGGTATTCTGTCTCAGCAATGAGAGAAAAGTAACCAAGACAACCTGGAAAGCTAGGTCGTGTACCCTGAATGGGCAGTGTGTGGATTCGTGAGTGTGAAGCTGCAGGTGCAGTGGAGATCTCAAAAGGTTGGAGAAGCCAGAAATGTCGCTCATCTAAGCAGCAAGGAGTGAGCAAATCCAGCCCAAAAGAGAAGGTATGAGCGCTACAAACACTAGAAATGCTGTAGTGACAGAGCCCCTCAGCCCTTTCAGAGTTTTGCATCTTGCCACAGACTGTACCAGACAATGACATGAAAATACAGGATCTAATATTTATCCTGCTGGATTTGGGTCTTGCTTTGTTCTCGTTCCTTTCTATCCCGTATTTGGAATGAAGACGTTTATCTTGTGTGACTGTGTGTTGGAAATGCTTAACTTTCTTTTCATTTATACAGAGGCTCCCAGATAAGACTTTGCCTTAAATCTCAGAAGAGACATTGAACTTAAACTTTTCAGCAATGTGGAAAGTTTTAGGACTCTGGAAACTCTTAGAGATGGACTAAATAAATGCCTTTTGCATAAATGGATGTGGATGTGTCTTTTGTGGGCTAGGGGTAAAATGTTGTGGCCTATATCTGGATATTGCCCAAAGCCTCATGCAGTCATAGGTGAGGAGCTCATAAGGTAACTGGATTAGGGTATATAAATGTGGATTAAAGCTATGATACTGGGATTGAGGGTGTGCATAATGGAAGCCCCACCCTGGGATATGAGAGGCATCAGTCAATAGGTTTATAGACTGGATAGAACGTAAGAGGAGAGAAAGAAGACAGGCTTGCTATTTGCTGTTTCCTGCCTGCTTTGCCATGGCCTGTTTCTCCTCCACAGTGCTGCTCTGCCCAGCCAACCTGCCTTGGAGCCAGCTGACTATGGACTGAAACCTCTACAAACTGTGAGCTAAAATAAACCTGTTATTTAACTTTGAGTGTTGGGTATTGTGTCCCAGCCAGGAAAAAAGTAACTAATACAATTAGCATGTCACTGCAGTATACAATGTATATATTCACTGTAGGGAATTGGTATATGTTCATAACACATTTCAATATTTTTTAATCTTCCATCCACCCTCCTTTAATTTATTTATCTTAAAGGACCTTATAAAGGTAATTATCATATATACAGATTGAAAATCAAACAAAGATCAAAGAATATATAAGATATGAAACACTGTTATACTAAGTCAAGGTGCGTTTTCAGACCAGTGTACATGCTGGAATCCAAAAAGAAACACTTCACGTCACATTCATCTTTAAAGATAGTTATCATCTTTTAGGAAGTTCCTTACATAGTTATTCTATTAAGTTTAGCATTATTTTATTTTATTATTTTTTTTTTTTGGCAGTACTGGGGATCAAACTCAGGACCCTGCGCTTGCTAGGTAGGTGCTTATTCCACTGAGCTATATCCCCAGCCCCTGGTTTAGCATTATTTTAGGTATTGTTTCATTTTTCTTCTGAAGCTTACTTTCCTAAACCAGAATTTTTCATCTCCTATTTCAATTCTTCTAAGTATTATTCTAATTATATTCAATTTTCATTGCTTTGTTGCTCAAATTTCTAGGTATGTTTTTGTGTAAATTTTGCCTGGATTTTTTTGATACACATTGATGAATATGAAGATGATCTATGTTATTAGCTGTCATAAGTTTCAATCCCTTGTCAAATATATAGCTATATCTATATCTATCTATAATACATACATGTTGCATATGCATATACATGCATTTTGTAAATGAAAATATATATTTAATATTTTGTACTGAAATTATACATACGATTATTTCCCTACTGGTCAAAGATCTATTTATTTTTCATTTTATTTTAAAATGTTTTTTCTATTCTCTGTTCTTTAATATGGATCAATATGGACATCTAGATACAGGCATAAGATTTTACATCTGGTCCCCAAAACCTCGTGAAGGCATAGGTGGGAGTTTTTCAGAGGTGACTGGATCCAGACTGTATGAGTCAGGAATTGATTTATGGAGCAATGGTGGGATCAAGGACACTAGGATTAAAGGTCTGAGTACTGTCTGCCCTAAGCACCCTGGATAATATGTAAGGGGTAGAAAGAGGTATGATCATCCCTGCTTGTTTTGCTGTCTTCCACCCACCATGAATTATTTCTCCTCTTAAGTGCCTGTTTGCTACACCACCCTGTCTTGGAGCCAGCTATTTATGGACTGAAACCAAGGCAAACTGTGAACTGAAAAACCTTCCCTCCTTTAACATTGAATATCAGTTGTTTTTCCTCAAGAATGAGATAAAAGTAACTAAGACAATACCCACAGCAAAAATTTTGTTAGGAAGAAGATAATATGGAGGACACCGTAGCTGCAAAATACTTCCTTTAAAATATCGTATCATTTAAAATATCCCTGTCAGGTTACCTTATACCTCCCCCAGCTACCTTTTTCCAGGAAATATTGCAAGTGACCTTTACGAGACTCTTATTATATAATAGGAGCGTACACTTTGCTACTCTTGCTATTGTTTCAGAGTTATCTGAATGCTATTGGCCCATTCCAAGGCTGAACTATCATGGTGGAAATGTGTCAGCAGCAAGCTACATAGCTTATGGCAGCACAAAGGAATAGAGCCAGAAAGGAAAAGGTGAGAAGCCCGATGTCCTCTCCAAGGTCACGCCCTGAGGATCCACCGAGATCCAACAAAAGAAGTGTGCTTTACTAATTTCACGGGCCACTCTTAAGCCAATCAAGTGAACAATTCCACTGAATTACCACCTCAGATGAAGAAACCAGGTCCATTTATTTCATGGGGACTACATTTGGTGCTGTGTGAGTAGCCATTACCTGAAAAGGTGAGATTTTGACATCTTTATTATAAAGAAGATAATCAAAACTTAACTAATTTCCAATATGTACATAGAATTACACAAATATATTCTATTCTACATTTTATGTTTGTCAAAATTATGAATGTCAAAATAGGAAGTGAAAAACATAGCACATGTGTATCATCAAAGTTCATATTCCTTTCTGTTGCAGATGCAATTTTCTTTTGTTTGGAACATTATATAATCGAGCTGCTTGATGATTAACTTTATTATACTGTTTAGGATTAAATTAGAAGTGATATAACTAAAATATATTCCATAAAATCAGTATTATTGAATAAGTTTGTATGGATATCTATTAAAATACCCAGGTAAATCTATGTACTGTCATTTTTGATAGAGCAAAATGCATTAAACTAATGGAGGTTTCCTGATTATATTACATGATTAGCAAAATTAGGCGGCTTAAAATTTCTCAGTGACATATTGTGTGTATAAATAGCATTTTTGCTGTAGTGTGATGGAAGTAGCCAGGCACTAGGATTAATTTATGATAGATGGACTCAGAGAATTAATAGCGTGCCCATTTTATAATAGCGCAGTAATGACTACATGAATGGACTTTAGACATGCTTTTCCTCTTCAATTGATTTATCTAAGGCTTATGATACATGATTCATTTAATTCAGAAATATTCAATCTGTTTGGGAGGAGGAAACAAGACATTTCATTATCTAGCTAACCTGAAACACAGAGAAGGTGATGAATAAAATAAGAACTAGTAATACCAGTACAGATTTGTGTTTTATAAAATGAGACTATTAGGCGTCACAATTAGAAATCATAGAGAAACACTCAATACATTTTGAGATTACATTGAAGTTTATATTAAAAATAAATAAAAATAACAAGTATAATTTATCTTTCGTATCTGTACTTTGATTTATATGGAGATGGAGCCCATTTTTATTATTCCCTTTAAGAGGCACTGTAGTCGAGAGAGGAAGGACATTTCATTAGGATGAAGTTTTCATTTTACTCCTCGTCATTCATGACCTCTTCCAGTTAGCTCTGATTTGGGATTACTCACCTTGACACTCGTGAACTTACAAACTTGTCCCATGCTGACATCAAGTGTGATCCTCTCCTGTAGCACCACCATAAAAATAAATATAGGTGTATAGAAACGGAAAGGACACTGGAATGTATTATTCTAATTTGCTTGAATTTAAAGGCATCTGCATTTTTTGAAGCGCACATGAAACAATGCCATCCGCCTCATGGAGAAACAAAGAATAACCATGTTCTACTTTTTTTCTCCCCACACAGAGGTAAAAAGCTGGGGTTCGTGTGGATCTATGTATCTTACTTTTGTTAGATATTTTAGCAATATTCTAAGTTATGCAGAAACTTGAAGTTCTTACTGTAAGGGCGAATTAATGAGAAATCAGCTCAAGTGATATCATTTTTTGCTGTAAAATAATTGTTAGTGAATCATAAGAAAGAAATCTGCACTACATTTGTCAGGAGATGGAATATGACAGAGGTACATTAACATGGCCTCGAGGACGACATGATATAATGAAGAGAAGGAAAGAGATAAGACTTTTAAAAGTGACTAGACTGCCCCCCCACATATGAAAACAAGAAAGTTATTAATTTTTCAAATATTTTCAGTCACCAATTGGTTAAATGAATGTGAAAAATCCACAGATTTAAAGAGTCCAGTGTATATATTATATACTCATGATTAATCTATAATGGTATATTTAAGTGTGTTATTATGAATCCATGTGGTATGGTAATTGCATGGAAGATAAAAAGCAAAACAGTAATGGTACCTGCTCCAATAGATAACAGAATAAAAGACTAAAATATCAGAGATGACAGACAGTCTAAGAGGAAATTTGAACAGTAGATATTGACAAGTGAATTCTTCAGCAAGAGCACAATATTTTTTTAACTCAGAGGTATATAAGGTAAAAATTGCATTTTCAGATTGTATAATTCATTAGATTGTTGTGGATAATAAAATGTAAAAAAGATAGAGGCAGAAGCCAGGTCATAGAGACCTGAGCTGCATTTCTAACTGATCCGATCTAAGAGTACAATGACTGTAAATTGGTCTTATTTATGATTATAAACATTATTTAAATAAGCTGTACTATGTGTAAACAGGGATGGATCAAATTTCTTTGATTTATAATTCAAGACAGGACATAATATTTTTCAAAAAAATTTAATTTAGGCTTAAAAACCTTAAGTATGTCAGCAACAAAAATAAAAATATCTCCTAAACGTGTTGGAAGTTCTCTGGTTTTTATAGCAATTAATAAAAATACTTTCACTTCAAAGCTCAGAGAATATTTCTAAATTCTGTGACATAGTTTTTAAATGTTTTTAATGTAGCCTGTAAAAGTAAATATTAACTAAAATATTACTCTCTGTACTAATCTCCTGCAAAGGAAGAAATATAGAATAGTAATTGCTTCTCTGGTGCACAATTTTATGTGGCATGAATGCAAATTTATTACTAATACTGCACATATTTTATATGTTGATACAATAATATAGTTTCAAAAGTTTACATTAGTCATAAAATATCTCAGCACCTAAATCCATTGCTTACTCTAAGGCTAGAAAGAAGTAAGATATTTTATAAAACAGGAATTTCTTACCAGATAAGTATCTTTCTTCTTTTGATATTTATTGCCTTTTAAATTATTTTGGGAAAGATATGCAAATGTTTAGAGAAAAAACTCCTACAAAGTTTTACATATTTCACATTACTGTACGTATCACTACTTTAACTCTGAAAAGGGGGAGAGATAACTCTATTTTTCAAAATCACAACTCTGAGTTTTAGAAGAACGCTTCTTCTAATTATCCTTTACTGTCCTCCTTTTTACACTCATTTAATGTAAAATGGGGGAAACACAGACATTTCCTAAATAAAAGCACCAGAAAATGACATCATATGTAAAATTATAGTCACGTAAATGAAGAAGGAAAGAATAAACGGAAGGAAAGACCAAAGGGAGAACAAAAGAAAAGGAGGGCAAAGAGTGATGGCGAGATGTTACATATGTGCTGTTATTATGAAATGGTCAACATGGCGGATTTGTATACGTAAGAAGTAACGGTGCTGGATTATAAAGTCGATAATAAGAGTTTGGAGGTAGGCTTTGAGCGGTAATGACTGTTTTTTATAGTCTGAGAAGAGTTAGACATCAGGTAATGGAATGTTTTGTTGTCTATGAAGGAAACTTTAAGGGTACATAAGCAAGAAGGCATATTTCTTTTATATTTCAGCTGGCAACAGTACCTTCTGTTGGGTGGTAATATCGAAAACTGTTTGGTGTTTATGTAAGGGAAATAGGTTTGCACCAATAAAGTTATGAAGAATTTTACCTTTCATAATTTGGAATACAGAATAAGAAGGTAAATGAAGGTCTAAGAGATCTTTCTTCTGAGGTCCTGCCAGCGTCCTTTTGTTTTATGTAGGTAGCATTCCATGGTGACACACTGCATGATCATATTCTGAATCTTATTTGTTAGTAATGATGTTTATAGATGTTGTTCCTGTAGTTGCTGCAATTTTCAAATATTAAAACATCTTATTTTTCCATGGAAATATTATTTACTCTTTGGGATAATGAGTAAAACTAAAAATTGAAACATATAGAACCCTGTGCTATCATTTGTTGTTTATTTATTTATTCACACGTGCTTTCCATTGAGTCTTGTTAGTGATGACATAAAGTTATATATAATTTTACTATCTCAGGATAATGAGGTTGACACTGTTCATTTTCCCTTTACTGTCAAAAAATATACTTTCCACTGCTATTGTACCATCCTTCTGCCCCAACACAGCTCACAAAACCTGGAAGTCTCCCCTAAAGCAAATCATAAACCTCAAAACCTTACTTCCTCGTTCCTGCTGCCTCGCAGATCCTCGTTTCGGTTGAGTTCTAACTTACACCTAAACAGGGGGCTGTTGTGGGGGAAGGGGTGGCACCGAGTGGCCCAAAAGAATTGGAATGATTAGACTTCGTTGGTTTCCTCTGCTCAGTTGGGTATCACTGAATCATACTGCTTGTCTACTTACATTTCTATGTGGTTGTCTATTTTTTAGTAGAATTTAAGCATACAGTGATTTTCTATGAGTATTTGGGTATTCATTTATGAACAGACTCTTGTTATATAAATTTCTTATTAAATGTAATTAATATATTTTATAAACCTGGTTTTTGGTGCGGCAGTGTTATTTATGGTACTCATCGTGGATGAGGAAATAAATCTCTTCTTTTTGCCCCTTAAATGGCCAACCTCCATGGTGGTGCTGGTTTATGTGTGAGAAAATTAAGCTGCAGCATTGATCCTAGGATCTCGTCATTTTTGCTCTTAAGTACTTTATTTAAAAACTAGTTTTTCATCATATTAGTTCAAAATTTCTATTATAGTTAGAAAATAGTCTTCAAGTTTTGCCAGTACTATAATTACATGTTATACTATACTATAATTACAAACGTTTTATATATTGCTCAAAGTAAATAGATACATTGTTGTCCAAGAATGCTTTAACGATAATCATTCTATTGCTTTCCTTGTTAATATATTGGAATTATTTACATGTAACCATGGGGAGAATTTTGTAAAATGGAGCTCTGCAATGTAAAGTTAAATAATTTAATTAAATTTTGTCATTCTTTGATTTGGGGTTAAAATTATATGATCTTTTCCTTTGAAAATGCTGTTAATACAGGACTCAATTTCAACATTTATTTCAACATGTACATTTTTCCTGAAAAATTTTACTTAACTTTTGTCCATTTTGTACTACAAAACCAAATAGTGCTTGAATTTATCATGGTTAAATATGTTCAAGAATAAGGAAAATAGTCCTACTGTAAAGAGGAAAGTATGTAAGCCTAGATATTCTGCAAGTGAAATTATTCACTGATTTTCTAGTAAACAAAAGACTGAAATTGCTAATGATATATGATTCTGTCAAGTTTTTGTTTCATGGATATAGTGTGAATTAAAAGTGTTATTTAAGCTATTTGCAAATGGAATTGAAAAAATTTAAAATTAGCTACTTTTATTAGCTATATTAGCCTGATTAACTCAATATGGTATGTTATTGTCTTTATTGATCATATTAAAATGATAACAAAGTTTACATGAAGTCTGAGAAATGTTTGATACAATATATTTTAAAACAATAAACCCTTGCAAGTTATATACCTTCTTTGATGTATTTAATAATTTGCAGGCTTTACTTTTAGGTTAAGTTGAGTCAGATATAAAACATCTCTTACTACTAATATTAGGTTTTTTTTTTTTTGCAGGTTAATAAAGGCTTTAGTTTTACACACCAAAAAACTGTTTAATTTAAAAAGGAAACAAAAGAAAATACCATGAAAGATCCAGAGGAACAGTTCTGCTAAAACACAGATAAAAGTGCCGCTCCACACAAAACAACAGCAAAAAGCAGAATAAAAAGTCACTATAAACACAAAGAGAAAAACAAAATCAAAAACAAAAAACCTCCTCACAAATATTGTGGCCAAAGCTGCTAACAATCCCGGGAGTGGCTCATATTAGGCCAAGTGTAGGACCCTTACTCCTGCTTCTCTCCTCCAAAGCGGACAGAAACCAATTCCAGGCCGAGGAAGTTGAGGTGGGAGGAAGCGCTGAAAGGGCGCAAAATCTGGGGATTGGAGATTTGCACACCCACATGTGGTCTTTTGTGCTGTTTCTGAAACAGACCAGTTTGGCAGACTACTGTTCTTTGTTCTGGCATTTGACCTGGCAACCTTGAATCCTGACCCCCCCACTCTTTTTATGCCAGTGTGCAAACCTATACTTTAAACCTCTACACTTAGTCCAATGTCAGTAGAATCAAATGCCTTTTTTTGGTGACAGTCCCTTGCTATGTAGTCCAGGTTGGCCTGGAACTCATGGAGAGCCTCCTGCCTCAGCCTCCCAAGTGCTGGGATTACAGGTGTGCACCACCACACCCGGCCGCTAAATGTTTATTCATACTGACAGACTTTTAATTAAAACTTCAAAACCTCAGACACATTGCATATCACAATCATTGATTCCTTTACAGCATGTTTTGACTACTACACTTCAGGCAGTCTCTTTCATTGTATTTATACACAATTAGTAAATTATTTATTTTCCATGATATTAGTTTCAATACTTAGCTGTTCTAAACTCATATAATACTTAATAAATATTAGTTGCAAAAATTTTTCATCCTAAAGAAAAATTTATGGTCTGGTTTTCACTGCCATACTACCACGATATACACATTACATGAAACTATTCTTTTTCTAAATTGTTTTAATGAAGGAGATTGTGATGCATTGCTTTTATGGTCAATGAATCAGTATATAAAACTAGGCTTCACTAGGACAGGTGGGGATATTAAATCCATGATAAAGTTTTGCATATCAGTTATAGGAAATAATGCATTATAAAAGAATGGTCTAAGTGCGAATTTAATACCTTTGTTTGATATACTTGACATGTAACAGTGGATGTCACTGAGACCAGAACAGGAACACCAGAAATGTGAGGAAAAACTCTGTACTCTCTGAGCTTACGCATAATGCCTGACATCCTAGAAAATTCAATGTGCGAGTTTTTTTTCAAAATTATTTTTACGTGCAGATGTCATGGTACTTGAAATCTTAATTTGAAGGTGACTTTAAAGGTGCCTCCTGTACTTTATGCTCTCTGGAACAAATCACAGTTTTCTTTTCTTTAGATAATGTGTAAAATTCTGACTTGATTTGAGATAGAGAGCAGAAGAGATTAAGTCAAAGAAAAACACTGAACCTTTATCATTGTAGCCTGAATGCACTCCAAATTCTGCTTGCAAAAGTTAAGGTGCATAGAAAAGTTAATAGAAAAAGAGCTTCGGTTATCGTCACCGTACAAGCGTCCCTCTGGAATAGTCATGCTCTATCTTTATTGGTAAAATATTACAAGCATACCATGTATATGTATGTAAATCCACGTATATCCATGCATTTCTTTTTCATGATATTATTACTGGCAGTTATGTGCTGCAGATTTTATTTATATTTATAAAGACAGGTCAATTCAAAAGAATTTAAATATGTACAATTACCTTTCGACATAAGACAATTGGCTTCTTTAGCATTTTCACAGCACCTTAATCCTGTCCCCTTTTCCTCCCATGATCAAAAACACAGGCCTAGACTCCCTGCTCCTCTCAGTGCCAGTTTTCAGTTCATGCCATTGTGTCCCATTTCTCCCTAGGGAAGACCAGTGATTGTGAGTAAAACTGCTGGAGTGATGCTTTAATGACTTGCTCTCTGCTTCAGAGAAGATGTTCATGCCCAAGTTGGAATATTGCTTTTCCCAGCCATACTGCACAAAATTTCATTTCCCTTCTTATCACCACCATCGTCCTTCAGCGTTAGCTCCACTTGCACCTAGGATGTGGTGAAGAACGTAGGCACAAACTGGAAGAAACAACTTATAGAGTCATCATGATGGATGTTCAAATAGGAGTTTTTAGTAATGACATTAACACTTTGGTTCCAGTTCAGGTATAATTTGGAAGATAGCTTGAGGATTTATTTAAAACTTTCTCCAAATATGCCATCTGGATGTCCTTATACTTAAAAATTGCTTTGGATATAACCTCAATACTTACTAAAATAAAGGACAGTGCATTCAAATTAGCTTTTAAATATTTACAAATGTAAGTGGTTTTTTATTTTTATTTTTATTTTTTTTTTTTTTTTGCGGTACTGGGGATCGAACTCAGGACCCTGTGCTTGCTAGGCAAGCGCTTATTCCACTGAGCTATATCCCCAGCCCTGTAAGTGGTTTTTACAAGCATGAGTGTAGAATATGCAGTTAGCATTATATGTGACTTTTCTTAGGTAAAATGTCTAAGTTTATTTAGAGGTAGTTTTATGTGAACATCTAAGGACAATAAAGTATTCATTAATGTGTCATTAATATCTTCCTCCCGTTTTTGAAAGGGTATAAAGATTTCCACCTATAATAATTACTACAAAAACCTTTCCAGTTAAGTACTACTCAATCTTGAAAACATAGCCGGAAAATAATATTCAAAGTCTTTTGGAAATGTGTGCATTTGATAAGATATCACGGTTACAAAGGTACAGGAAGAGGCCAAGGAACAATAAAGATGACAGTAAATCATTATTACCTTTCACAACAATATTTTTTAAAAGTAATTTCCTTTTTGTTAAACTATATTCCACCCAAGGAAAGGTAAACAGAAACAAAGATCACAAATCAAGCATTGTAACTGTAGCAAATCAGGTAAATAAAGTGATTTCACTAAATCCAGAAGAGCCTGTATCCTCAGTCATTCAAGTGATTGGATGACTATGTCAACCTGCCCTTACTTTATGTTATTTTCTAACAGATTTAATAATTTTCAGATAATTGTTTCCTGACCATTTTTTCAGACACTAAAAATAGTCTCAGCCCTAGAATTAAAACAAAACATCTGTTACAAAACCAGAAAACTGCTTTTCCCTCAGAGTAAAGTTTGTAGTAAAAGAATCTTGGAAAATACTTGCAGTTTTCATTTAAGAAATCTACCAATGATAATATTTTACTTAAATGATTCCATGACCTATTAGTTACCTTCATTTGAATAACTCAATATCTTACATAAGTACATATGTAACTTTTGGTCAATATTTTAAATCAATATGTGGATAATTTAATTGAAGTTTTGGTTCGACAGCATCTAGAAAAATATCTGAGAATGAAGACTATGAACATTTACCTCAATTAGTGTACTTCCTCTCAATTCAGGAAAAACATTGTCACAGATGGCATCTACTGGATAAGAACACAGTGTGGTTAGATATCTGACTCACTGACTGAAAAGGCCCATATAATTCTAGGTTGAAGAATGCTTATTTGCATATGCAATGCATGTCTAAAAATCCATATCCTTTGAAACTTCAGAAATTGAATTAAAACAAGCTTTGCTAATTATGGTGTCTTATCTTACTCCTTATTTTCTGACTTTACAATAATTATGTGATGATTTCTTTGTAAATTCAATTGATCTAGTCATTTTTAAGCGACTTCAATGTTATTTACTCAAAAGAAATACATGAATAATAGTGTTAATAGTCTCTAGAATTTTAGTTACCTCATATAAGTAGAATCAAAACACTAGTCCTTTATGACTGGTTTAGTTCGCTGACCATAGTGTCCTCTGGGTTAATCCATATTGTAATAATGGGACATGCTTTAATTCATCCAGGCTGCTGACACGAGATAGTACAGACTGAATGGCTTACCCAATATTTATTCTTATAAGGACCTGAAAATCCAAGATCTAAGTTCACACTGATTCAGTTGCTGGTGGGGATATCACTTTGGTAACTCTTATGATGTAAGTACATTCCAAATGTTCCATCTACAAAATGACCACAGAGGAGATTAGGCTTTTAGAGTTTCAATATATAAGCTTTATTTTATACTTAAGGTCCATTTTAAGATACTACATAATATCCCATTCTATGTTTAAACTACATTTATTTATCCATTAATCTGTTGATGTTGAGGTTATTTCCACATCTTAGCTAACATAATGACAGAAATAAAGCTCAGAGTGCAGCTACGAAATCCAGGGAGGAAAGAGAAGAAATGAGTTGATAGTCATTGGATATAGAGTTTCAGTTAAAAAGGTAATAAAATTCTAGGTACTTGTGGTAAGGCAATTTTACAAATATTTAAGTGTGTAGTGTACATCTCAAAATGTGTTAAGATCTTAGTATTGTTTCTACACAATGAAAAGAGATCTCCCAGTCTTTCCTTAAATCTCCAGGTCCCAAATTTAAACCACTGAGGAAAGACAAGCGTGCATATCAGTGAAAAGTCAAGCTTCAATCTGCATTCCTGTAATAGTGACATACTAACTTTGGAAGAAGTATGGGTCAAATAGTGGGTCTGCACTTCCTTTCTGGTTCTTTGCTGATTCCCACACCTGAAAACTCTCCAGTCCTTTCTGCTATGGCAATATATGGGTATAATCACAGCAATGGCTTCACAGGACTACTACCTCCTCTCAGCTTTTGAATATATGACTAAATCCATGATGATGAACCCGGAGGCTGAAGCTGCATCACTTTGTCAATCTTAAATTCATCTGTTGACAAGGGCCCATTCATTTCCCAAGCATATGTTTCATTTTTGCTTGGGAAAGCATTTATCTACGCACTCAGTACATAAACTGTCCATTGGGTGAGTATTGTGTGTGAGACCTTCTTCTGAGACTAGATACATGGTGGTAGAAAAAAATAAACTTGAGTTTGCTGCTCTTGTTAAGCACTTAGATAAGGCAGAAAAATAAAACAATATAAATCAACAAATAAGATGGGTGAGTGGTATAGTAACTATGAAAATTCAATATTATTATATAGACAAACAGGGTAGGTATTTATACCAGGTGGCTAGAGAATAGTTCTCAGACTAAAATTTGAATAATAAGAAAGATCTAATCAACTACCATTCAACAGAAGCATTCTAAATGCAAGGAAAAACCACTGATGCAACCCTAATTGTGTAAAAATTCTAACTATACTTAATATGCAGAAATGGTCATTGACTGAAAAATGATGAATGTAAGAAATATCTGTTCTATTTCACCTCCGTTTCCGAGATTCAGCTTTGTCACGCAGGTATTTCTGCAGAAGCCAGCGTTGCTCAGACGCACCCTACCTCAGCAGTCCACCTTTACTTCAGCTCCTGCTCTCGCTCTCTTCTGGAAAGAGAAGCTTCGTAGGAAAGCTCAGAGCTCATACTTGCTGCAGAAGAGAGTGAGACGTGGGGTACGGTGACAAAGCACTGCAGCCACTTAGTTCCTTTTAACTCTTAATAAGCAAAGCACAGTGAAGCAAAGCAAAACAAAAACCTGTCTATTTTCTTTCTCGTTCTCAATTTCTTCCTACTTTTCACTATCTTTTTCTTATCCAGGTATGAGGGAAAATGCAGTCTGATTTTAAACTATGCTTTAATTAATTTCTTATTGATTAAGTGTATTGGTACATTTTAGGTGTACATAATGATTAGATTCATTATAGTGAATTTGTAGCTGTGCATGATATAATTTGATTCTTTTTCCCCATTGCCCTGTGCTTCCTTCAATCCCTCTTCCCCTCGTTATTTAGAAAAGCTTTCTTTCCATTTATACTTTTTCATCACTAGTTTTCTTTCCCTACCTTCCTTTTCTCCTCCTCTTCCTTAGTTCTCCTTCCCATTTGAATATTTTCTTCCTATTTCATAGTATTTATGATACTTCTTGGTTTTTATTTACATTTTCAGTTTCTCACACAAGAGAAACAATGCAGTATTTAGACATGTGTGTCCGATTTATTTCACTGAAGAGTATGGCCTCAAGGTACATCCATTTAGGTAGAAATGTCTGAAGCTTATCCTTCTTCAGGAGAGAGTAGTAATCCATTGTGCGTATATAAAAAAATCTCTTGCATCTTCTTTATCTATTCATTACTTCATGGGTATTTGGGCTACTTCCAAGATTCAGAGAACTGAGCTGCTATTATGAACTGAGCTGCTACAAACATGGATGCGCATGCATGGCTGTAGTATGACGCTTTTAATTTTTCAGGAAGATACCAAGAAGAGGAATAGCTTCACTGAATGTAACCTCTGGTCCTAATTTTTTGAGAAATCACCACACCGATTTCCACAGTGTTTGTACCAGTCCAACAATGAAGAAGGGGTCCTTTATTCCCACAGCCTTGCCAGAATTTGTTATTGGTTGATTATTTGACAATGGCCATTCTTTCAAAGGTGCGATGAAATCTCAGTATTGTTTTCATTGGCATTTCTCCAATGATCAATGCTGCTGGACATTTTTAAATATATTCATTTGTCTTCTTATTTGAGATGCCATTTTCAGATTGGGTCTTTAAATATGGTGACTGTTTTTTTGAGTTCTTCATATATTCTAGAAAGTAGCACTTTGAGGAACAGCTAACAATTTTTTTAGTAACACTGTGCGTTTTCTCTCCACTCTGTTGGTGGTTTTTGTTGCTGTGTAAAACATTTTTAATAAGATGAGATCTCTATTGCTGTTTCTTTGTGACGGCTCCTGTGCATTTGGGGTTTGTTCATAAAGTCCTTGCCGTTTTAAAGAGTTCTATCTATTCTATCTTCCAGCAGATTTAGGGCTTCTGTTTTAATATTTAGATTTTTGATCCACTTTAATTTTAGTTTAGTGCATGATGAAAGATATGGCTCTAGTTTTAATCTCTGGCATGTAGAAAACCAGTTCTTCCTGCATCATTTATTAAGGAGTCTATTTTTCTTCCAGTGAAGGTGTTTGGCACCTTAGTCAAAGACAAAGGGGCTAGTATGACCAGAGTTGTTTCTTCATCTCGTTATCTGTTCCATTGATTCTCAGGGTTTTTCCCCCATAATGTGTCGTTTTTATCATAGTAACTTTGTAGTATAATTGCAAGTCTGAGTTTGTGATGCCCCCCTGCCCATCTCTGTTGTCCAGAACTGCAATTACTATTTAGATCTCTTCTGGTTCCAAATGAATTTTAGGATTATCTTCTCTATTCTATGAGATATGCTGTTGGAATTTTGATTGGGATTGCACTAAATCTGCACAACAACTTTGGAAGTCTGGCCATTATCACTTTATTGGTTCTTCATATCCAAGAGCAAGGGATATCTTTCCATTTTTTATTAGCTTGTTTAATCTTCTTTTTTAGACTACTGTCTTTTGATATAAAGCTTTGTTACTTGATTCATTAGATTGATTCCTAGGTATTTCATCTTTTGGATGCTACTGTGAAAGGTCTGGGTTTCTTAATTTCTCTCTCAATGAATTTGTTCCTTGTGTATAGTAAGGCTATTGATGTTTGAGTATTTGTATCCAGCTACGTCATTGAATTTGGTTATTAAACCTCTTTTGATGAGGTTTTGGGGATCTTCTATGTGAAGTATCATGTCCTCCACAAATAATGATAGTTTAACTTCTGCCTTTCCTATCCTTACTCCTTTTATTTCCTTCTGTTTTCCAATTTCTCCAGCTAATATTCCGAGAGCTATATCACAGGAAAGTGCAGAAAGTGGGCATCATTGACTTGTTCCTAATTTTAGAATGAAAGGTTTCAGTTTTTTTCCATTTAGCATGATGTTGGCCCATAGTTTGTTATAGATGGCTTTCATAAGATTAAGATGAGAACCATCTATTACAAATTTCTGTAAGGTTTTGATCATAAATCAGTGTTGGACTTTGTCAAATGATTTTCTGCATTAAGATGATCATATAGATTTTGTTCCTGGTTTTGTTAGTATGATGTGTTACATTTATTGATTTGTGTATGCTGAACTATCCCTAATTAATTTCACCTGACCAAAGTCCTATTTGGTCATGGTGTATAATCTTGATGAATTGCCTCATTCAGTTGCTTGGTTCTTATTGACAATTTTCGCATCTATGTCAAGGAAGATTGGTCTGTAGTTCTCTCTTCTGGTTAGGTTCTCTGGTTTTGGTATCAGGGTGATGCTTGCTTCCAGAAATGACTTCCAAATTATTGTTTCTCCCAGACAAATCTTCTGGATTACTGAAGAATCTGTTGTGAGTTCACCATTTTCATTCCTAACTGTATGGATTTGTGTCTTTTCTTTCATTTTTTTGATAAGGTTAGTTAAGCGTTTGTCTGTTTTGTTTACTATTGCAAAGAACAAACTATTTGTTTCATTGATTCTTTGTATTATTTTCTTAGCACTGCACTGCATTAATTTCTGTGCTGATCTTACTAATTACTTCCCTCAGCCAAGCTTTGGGCTTAAATTGTTCTTCTAGAAGCCTGAGGTTTAATGTTGACTTGTTTAGTTGAGCTCCGTTTTCCTGACATGTTTATTCACTGCTATAAATTTCCCTGTAGGAGTATTCCCTGTTTCCCATAAGTTTGGGTATTTTGCATGGCATTATTGTTTAATTGTAGGAACTATCAAATATCTTCTTTAGTTTCACCTGTGACCCATTGGTTGTGCAGGAAAGTGTTATTTAATTTATATGTGTTTATGAAGTTCTTGTGGTTTCTTTTGCTATTGATTTCCAATTCTGTTATATTATGGTCTATGAATATGTATAAGGCAATTTAAATTCCTTTGCATATACTTACCACGTTCTGTGAGCTCATATGTTGTCTGTTTTGGAGGGCATCCTATGTGCAGCTGAGAAGAATGTGTATTCTCATGTCATAGGGAGCAATACATTTTGTTTTCCAATCGATGTTGTGGTCTCTAAATAATTATTTTTCTAGACACTGATGACGTTTATATTTGATCTCATGTGTGGAGTATTTTATGTTGAAGCATAGACAAATGCCTTTTAATATACATTTCAAGTAATCAACTTACCTCTTATCAATAACTTACATGTCTTCCTTTTTTTATTACATAAGAGGTAAATAAGCCATGCCATGAAATATCTGAATGGAAGGGTTTCTGTCCCTGTCCTCTTTGTGTCTCTTCCGTCATCAGCATGGAACCTGAGGTGCCTAAAGAACAAGTGCTGAGCTTCAGGGTGCTGATTTCTCTCAAAGGTGTTAAACAACTAGGAAAACTGGACAAGTGAGACGACCAGTGGGAATATTTGACCCATGATCTTTTGAGAACTTAGGAAATTTCTTGCTATCTTCCTTGCTCTCTGAAACCTATAATACCTGGAGTTTACTATGATGTTGAATAGTAACAGTACATGTTAGTCATTATGTTAGTACATATGCATTGTTTATTTCTTACTTTCTCTACTTTACATTTCCTGAGCATGACTAAAAATTGCTCCATACTCTAAAACCTGAACATAATCTATCATGGAGCCAAAATTTAAAGGTAGATCTCAAAATACAAACACTTCATATGCCAGTTTTGCAATCAGTTTTGGAAATAGGAGGAGAAATATCTTTAGCCATTCTTTTGAATCATCTTACTTTGATTGCTATAATAAAGAAAATAGATTCAAGAAGACAGACTTCGTAAGCATAAAGGCTCTAGCTTAGTAAGAGAATACCTTGTTGCCTAAATATAGTAAATGAAATACAGCGAGAAAAACATCTGAATTCCAGGACCTTCATTATTTCCTACAAGTAACCTGCTCTGTTTTTATACCTTATATTGTTCATTTCAATTAGAGATCATTAATGTTGCTTTCATGGGCAAAACTACTAGAAAATTCACAGTCCCAACTTTCTCTAACAGAGTTATTGTAAGCATAATTCTTTCTATTGAGAAATGTCAGTAGCATGGCAAGCCAGGGCCTCCTTTACCTCCTTGTTAGATTTCTATGTGGATAAAATTTGGCATTAAGCAGCAGACGGTCTTATAATCTTATAATGATTCAGAATTTCTCCAACTGTACTCTGTTTTTAGGTTTTCCACTGGAAGAAAAATCTACCCTGGGTACCTTATTTTATTAACCTATTTGGCTGGGTAGATCAAAGTTTTAGAAATAATAAGGCCAGGATTTCTATTGCTTTATGTAATGTCACAATTCTCCTACAGTTTCTGTGATTTCTATTCCCACAGAGATTAGAGCATTTTCATTTTATATTTGGCAATGTGCAAATTTAAAGGACTGTATTACTCCCTTTATGTTGAGGTATAAGTTGTTTTTAAAACACAAAATATACTTATAAACTTAACACTTTCATAAACATTGCCAATATTTGCCAAGATAAATAATTGTTAAGACAGGCTATCTAAAATGATCACAGTTTTAATGGTAAAATTCTCAGCTTTTAGGGACTGCTTTTTTCTTTATTACTGATTTTTTCCCCTGCAAACATACCAGACTCACACAATTGAGTCACTTCTCAGGGCTTTTTACTTCATTATTTTATCTTCTCTTTTTCTGTTCCTTTTATTAAAACAGCAGAGGTCTGTTTGGCGCCCTCCTGCTCGGTGCTGCTGCAGGGATTTAAACTTTAGCAAGTTCAGAGAAAACAAGAATTACAAGGAGAAGCCTTGGATTTATATAGATTCATTTGAAGAGCTCAAAGTAGGAGAAGCCTTGCATGGCCAGGGTGAAGGTTATAAAGGGTAGAACATACAATCTCCGCATGCTTGTCAGCCTGTAATCCTTATAGATGATTCCAAAAACACCCTATTGAAAATGCTAGGTACAGTGTCAGTCAAGGTTTCAGCAGGAAAAAGATTTCTACTCAGAATTTTCAAGAGTCTATAGAAGGAAGATAGTTATAGAAGTAAGAGCAAGGTTAAAGGGAATAAGGGAGACTGAGGCGGTCAGGCACTGATCCGCCACTGCTGAGCTTATACCACAAAAGTTACCAGGCAAGAAGCCTAGTGAATGAGAGCCCAGAGAAGGGATGCCCACAAGGGTGGAGCTGGGCAAAGGAGACACAAGCACAATCAGACCATGTTACCTTCAGCAAGGAGGGTGAATATGTGCTGTTCCTCCTCCTCCTCCTTTCTGATCTCTGTCGCCTCTGACTGCTCCTCATAACTGGCAGTTAACCCCAAGGGAAGTGTGATTGGTGTAATCTGTGGTGGTGAGCCTTTTGGGCCCAAAGAAATGGAGATTATGGCTATGAAAAGTACCAAAGGACAAAAAATAGCTTTGGTTGATCTTTTTACATGTGGACACTAAGAAAATCATTCAACAAGAAAAGCGAATAAATTGTTCTCTCACAGCTGGATGATATGAAGTGAGTCATACTGCCATTCAAATATATAAGATTATGCCCATCCATAGCTAGGAATGGGAGGAGCAAAGTAGCCAAATAATGTAATAAGTGTTTCTCTGCTAAGACATGAGTGAAGGCACAGCAAGGAAACTTCCAGAACACAGGTAGAAATGAAGAAGCCGCACTGTTTTTATTTTGTTTTGTTGTATTTTGTTCTGACAATTTTCTATTTGTAGTTAGTAATTTCTTGGAAATTTGCTTCTTCTGCACTCTCTAAAGGAGAGTACGATTACTGACCAAATACGTTGCACAGAACACAACTCTCTCAATATACTATTTCTCAAATACTTCATACACATTCTTCTGTGTTCCAGGAATGGTATCAGCCCTTCAGCTTTATTGACCATAGCCATTATAAATCCACACTACAATTAGCTAATAAAATAAATTTTCGAATCCAAGAACAAGTGCTTATACTTTAAATTACAAAAGCCAAATACAATAGGTTCAGCTCGCTCTAACACTGTACTGTCCTTAATATAAAAACTTTAAGTTTCATTTCCACTATAATTTCCCCAAATTTTCTCATATATGTTCAATATTCATGAGAGTTGCTTCAGGGTAAATATATCTTTTCTCTGATCAAATTTAAAAATTGTTGCTCTGGGTCGCATTGGACTTGAGCTTTTCTTAAAATGGGGTGCAGTGCAAAGGCAGGTTCTTGAAACAAACAGGATAGTTCTTTTGTGTAGTCTGACTATGATAAAATAATTTAAATGTCATTATTGAAGAAAAGTCTGATTTCACCAAACAAGGAAGAACAGGATGGAAATATAGGAGCTAATTTTCATAACAACTGGACAAATATGATTATTTTATACTTCACGATGTCTTTGTTCCTCATCCACTCTGTGAGACAGGATGTACATGTATTAGAAGCTCTACAATCTGTAAAATTTGTTACAATAGAATTATTATAGAAAAGTTGTTCCTAAATTGAAATGTGAAATTGAAATATACATAGACCTAATAAAATACTAGTATAAGCTTTAAGTAAAATATAACTTGAAGTACTGAAGTATAAGATGAAAATTATTAATTGTTAATATCTAATTCTAAAATTTTAGATTGAGCTAATATCAAAGCCTAATATATATTCAATGAGTTGTAGAAGTTGTACTGTATTTGGTCACGGAAATAGTATTTTTCTTTTGAAATTCTACCACAATGTGTATAATTTAGAGATATAAGCAACAGTTTAGAGTCTATTTGTAGTGAAATGCAAGAGAAAAACATGAATCTCAGGGGTATAATCATACAGCAGAAGTCCCAATTTACAAAAAGTAGTAGTTCCCTAATTTAGTTTACTTCAAAACAAAGCCTAGGTCAAATCTTATGTGCAATTTATTGAAGGATACAGCCCTAAAGAAACGAGAAAAAGAAGGGAAATTCTACGGTTGGGATTGTCACACTTCCACACACAAGGCTGGCTGTCAAGTCACGTTAAGTTTTTAAGGGCTACCTTCTTTGTCAAGTCACGTTAAGTTTTTAAGGGCTACCTTCTTCAAAACTGTGAAAAACAAACGCAGTTTGGAACAATCCACATGGGAGAGAAGAGATAAATAGTTTATTTGTTGGCATCTTGCAATTCTGCTAGCTAATTTGTCAAACATGTCATGTATTGTTTGGCAGAGAGTAGACTATTCCCAGGTTTTTATTCATGCTAAGACAGAGACCATGGATGCTAAAATTAGTAGTTGAAATCATTTTTCTCTTTTTTTTGGAGGGAGGACTGGAAATCGAAAAAATCACCTTTTCTTTGTCTCACTGTTTGTCTCTTTTTAATATTTAAGAACAAAATCTGAGAAATTACTGAAAAAACCTTTTCATAGTTTGAGACAAAAATTCTCCCAGCCCTCACCATAAAAAGAGAAATTTGCCTTTTCGATAATGTGAATTAATCATCAGCTAGTAGAAGAAACATTCTTTATACCCATTTTCATAGGTTCACCCACATAATTTTCTCAGATTTCACTCATTTTGTCTTCCAATATTTTTCTTTACTGGCTCCTAAGCAAACAGGTTAAGCTCTTTATCATTTCCTCCTAGTCAGTGTACTTTTACATTTCAATTACTGGTCTCCTCCTCCTGATTGCCAAGCATGTGACTGTTAGCACTACCCCGGGGGAGGATTTCTCTGTACCTCTACCTTTTAGGATCAATGATGAGTGGGGAAATAAAACTGCAGAAGCTGACCCTGGTTAGTGCCAATTTAATTCATCAAACTATATCTTAACCCAAGCTGAGCTCTGTGCTGCTCCGTCAGATGATCAAGGGAAAATCTCCATCAGACCGGTGATGTAAACTGAAGACAAGAAGAAGAAATAAATTTAGGAGATATACAATTTACTGTGATTTCTGAACCTGTTTGAGGCTAGGCTCTAATGTATAGCTTCTAGGGATTACAGATGACCGTGTACAACTTTATAAATTGAAAGTTATTCCATGTAGACCAGTTTCTAATTATTGATTGTGTTTCCTAATACTCTGTAGGATTACAAGAGATGTTTTTCAAAAACTAAAAATTACTGGATATGAAAGGTATAATCTTGCGCTAGCACAATAGAATGCTTTGATTCTCCTATAAGACTTTTCCAATGACTACAGTGCATCCTTATCCACTATGTCTATTTCAATCTGCTGGATTGTATGTGTAAATGAGAGCTATGATTCTTCCTACTGATCTGATTTCTTTCAGAGCTTCTGTGTCTGACTCAGAAGAGCAACTCTCAGATATACCCATTACTTGGGGTCTTACTAACAGGGCAAAGTTAGTATCTACTGTGTTCAAAATGCAAGCAACTTCACCAAGTGCTGTGCATGTTTGTTGAATACAGAAAGTAAATGGTGTAAAATTCTGTCCTTTATCAGAGAAAGCATAATCCAACACACCACAGACCTTTGAACTTGCAAAGATTTCACTGTTGTGAATGTACATTTAAATCTTTGCTAAATTTATCTGCTAACGTGTAGAACATGTTTTAGTTTCAGATCACTTAGGATAGTTGGCACTTCACAGGACCTGAATCCAATTAGCATGGCATGGTCAATGTACTCTCACAATGGCGTGTCTGGTGAAATATCAAAATGAACATGGTCCTTGAATATGAAATTCAGATGGGAATAAGAGTGTAATGTAGTTCTGAGACAGGACAATTGATGTGCAACACTACCCTTGCTAAGTATCCATTAATTGCTCCTGCCCTCTTTACTGAACTATCAATAAATCACTATTCACTGCTCAGTATTATATTTTTTTTCCAACAAGAGGTATCACATCTCAGAGAGTGGCCGTAATTTGGTCAGAGATTTTGATTAGTTTTAGAGTTGACCATCTTCATCCTCTGCATGGTTTATAGATCCCTCTCAAGTGATTAAATAGGGCATAAGATTAGCAAAGCTACAACAGCAACCTTTATCTTTTTTATCGTCACTAATAATTTAAAATCCTCATATCATTGCTTCCAACATGCTATATCAGTGACAGGGAATTTCTTGGGTTTTTATGTGGCCCTTTCTATTTTAATCAGTCAGATTTTACAGGTTGAGACCAATTAGCTTTTTAATTTTGTTAAAATATCCATTTTAATTTACTAACGTTTGGCTCCTAGGGAAATAAGCATGCTTGTGTTATTGACAGCTCTGGTTCAAATCTAAAAATAAATTAGGTAAAACACTTTCTCCCAGGTCTCTGACAGTTTCCACTCAATTCAAAGATCTATGATGGCTTTTAAAAATTCTGCATTAATGTAAACGAAGGTGATCTATCAATTCTCTGAGAATCTATCATTTCTCTGAGAGCCTTGGTATTTTCCTTTTTTATATATAATTATTCTGGAAATATATGTCTCTTTTTAACTTTACAGGGTTCCTCCTCTAGAAGCCTTGAGCTCTACTTCAAAAAATGGGCTAAGTAATTGTAAATTATGCAGTGAGGGGAAAGATACAAATTTCATGATTTTTCTTATTTTTTTCCAGCTTTATTGACATAAAACTACACAAAACTAATATATGTGATTTGAGAAGTTTAGATATGTATAGGTCCTTGAGTTACCAATACCAGAATAATAAACATGTTCACCACTTTCCCAAACACTCTTGTGTCCGGTGTGTGTGTACGTGTGTGTGTGTGCACTTGTGTGTGGTAAATTTATACTCTCTTTAGCTCTAAACCACTAAATTTAAGCTGCAACTTTGTTTTCTTGGAAGTCCGTGTTATATTTGGCGATTATCACAGAGTCCTGAGCATGAAATCATCTTGATAAACATTCAAAACCTGCTGTCCTTTCCAGCACTTTTACGCTAACTTTCTCTGCAAGTGAAGCCCTGCACTTAGTTTCTGCCACGCTATAATTGTCTGACCATGTAGACTGTGGGACCTTGGATGTCTCATCTTACTGAAGCCTCCACCCTGCTGAGAATGACCACATGAAGACTTTCAGAAATGGTCGTGTCCCCTTATGTGTTGCCTCCTTACTACCTTAGTGAAAATCTTGATCTTCTTTGGAAATGCTAAGTGTACATAATACAGCAGTAGGGCATCTACTCTCACAGAATAAATTCATATTGGCATTCCCAACTTGTCCGGTTTTGATCCTTTCCCAGCACTGAAACTCTCTTCCTCACTTTTTCAGTTATTGAAGACTCTGTGGGGCAGAGGCAGGCAACACACTGTGCTCCTAAAGAGTCAACGAATAAAATAATCCATATTTTATATCATAGTCTGGATTCTTGGCAGTAACAGTAGTCTAGCATGTTGTGCTAGAGATTTTTGTGTGAAAGTGTACTTTTAACTCCTAGATCTAAAACTCTTTAAAGAGATATGCTACTTGAATGAGTAAGACAGGTAAATGTGTTTAAATCTTGAGAATATATAGCAAGTTAAGTGACATCAATTTGATTCCAGGAAACTTCTCCAGTTGAGGCCCAATCAACTGTCTGTACAAGAAAAAAAAAAAGAAGAAAGGAAATCTCTGATGAAATATGTGCACCGGAAAGGACAGACAAATCAGTTCTTCTATAAAAGTCTCATCCAGAGTAACAGTTTTAAGAGAATTTTCTTAAGATACAAATTGTTCTTAAGAAAATAAAGGAAACAGCTATATCCTAAAAATAAAGAGGCAAAGGAACATCATGTTTTTAAATATGAGTATCCAAATACTAATGTCTTGCAAATGTAATCCAGAATAATAATAGGAATAATATACTTTATCTTACATATTCCAAATATTGAAAATCTAAAGATATCCCCAAAATAAAGCCACCAATTATAAGCTAATAAAGTTGTATTTAATTCCACTCGTAAATTTGTTTCATTGAAATAAAATTAAGTGAAATTATTTCAAAATTATTATTTATTGATGAAATTCTGAGATGCATGTATTTGTCTAATAGTTAATTTTATATTCATACGCACATATTTTATTAATACATAAAATAAGTTTCACATTTAACATTTTCTAGGGTCTGTGGAAAAAGTACCAAATTTGTCATAATTTAATCTTTTTAACAAATGTTAGATTAAATGTATAACACACTAATAGAAGCTTTTTATACTGTTTTAATGTTTCCAGAAACTTTGTGGGAATAACATATGAGGTTAACATGGAAACATTATGTTCTTTATCAAACTTAAGGGAATATAAACAAACAATATTTGGAGCTTTAACTAGCAACAAGGTTACACACAATTAAAAACTATTAGGTACTATTAAGTCAACAATAAAAGCTTAAGGAGGCCTAAAATTTTGTAATTTAAAGATATATATTTCAGGAAAATAAGAATCATAATTATAAATTAAGAACAAAATTAGAGAAATATATGTTAGGTTTTGCCTGGTCTTCACATTGGCAGAAGGTATGGCTTCTTATTTTCTGTTAGTGAAAACAATATTGAGTTAACATTGGATTCTAAATGCTGTACCTTCTAGCCCTACATCGTATCAGCTGTATTATCTGACCAATGTTTTAGGTGACTCGAATATGCATAACTAAAGGATAAACAAGCCTAGGGACAGACATGAACACTTTGGGAAACGTGTGTTTTATTCCCTCACTCTTCATTTCTGCATGCTATCTAATCTTTTTGTTCTTCAGCCCCAATTTTTTCTTGAAATCAACTACACCAATGTTTCAGCACTAAAGACCATATTTTTGTTTCTATTAATTTTCTAGGGTTTTTGAAAAATATTATTTCTCTTAATCTCTAATCCATCTTGCCTATTTTAAATGCTTAATGTATTTTAACACTTTATAATGCTTATCTAGAGGTCTTACCAATAATTCTATTATTTTAAGCCCTTGCGATTTCGTTCTTGCTTTTAGTTGTGTCTTCTTTCACTCATTGTATGAGGAATTGTTCGGTGAAAGATCATACAGTACCATTGCATGGACTAGTGATCAAGTTTCCAGGGCGAACTGTCAAGCACATGACATGCACGACATGACAGATTTAGAGGAATAATGCCCCGGACTCTAACCTGGATAATTTGATAGGAAACACTTCTACTTAATAAGATATGAAATAACTGGCAATTGGCAAATCTATAAAAAAAATCAGAAATTTCAACTTTGAAGAAATTGCATTGGAACTGTAAACAATCCAATTGCATGTTTAGGCTAATCTGAATCGCTGCCTTACAACTTTCTGTCTGACTCTTAAAGGTTTCATTATTCTAATTCTTTCAGTGCATTCCCAAAAGTTGACATAATGAACTTCAAAGGAAATAAATCTTATTTTGGTTCACCATTTCAAGTTTTCAGTCCATGGTCTGTTAGCCTGTTGCTTTTAGGCAAATAGTATGTCTGGCAAGACTAAATAGCAGAGTAAACTATTTACCTCGTGACAGCGAGAAGGAATAAAAAGGAGAGAGGAAGTGGTTGACGTTCTCACATCCTCATCTAGGGCACACGGCCTGTTATGCCGGCACTTCTGTCCGCTAAACTCCACCTGTTACAGCTTTCTCTCCCCAGTTCACAGCTCACCATCACGGCTTGAACACACAGCCTTTGAGGATCAGTCAAGATCCAAACTATGGCAAGAATCAAACTTTGCATCAAAAGGCAAACATCAAACATTATTTGGATATGACTTTTTCTTTTACTTGTAAAACTGCACTTAGATACCGTAAGTGCTGTGTTTATACTGTTTTGCTTTGCGGTAATTTAGCGATTATGCAGACTTGTCAGGGCTGTTTCTTGCCCACTTTATGGCCATGTGACTTCAATTTATTGTGCAATATGACAAAAGAAGAATAAGATGTGGGTACTTTTATACATAGAATACATTCCTTATCTTTATGGCCCGTCATCTAATGAAAACAATCAAAATAAATGCAGTGATTCTGATAGACTACTTTTGTAAGTTTCCTGAATATATTTTTATCAAATAGATATCATTTTTTACTGGAGAGCAATTCATTTGATTGCCCTATGGTTTGGACATCTCACCAATGTACACTAAATGTTTTATTACATAGACTTTCACGAATGTATGGCTCTTTTTCTTTTATACTTATCTGCAATTTTTCTATAAAGACTTTCATAAACAGACGGCACCCACAAATATATTCTAATGCCCTCATTCTGTCTCTGTTTCACAGTTTTCATGTAATGAAGCTCTGTCCATGATTTTTGTTATATGTGAACTAGAGAAAACTATTTGTTTGTTTTATAACTTTCTTCATTTTGTGGTTGTTCTTTTCTTTTCAAATATCTTTCATGTTTTGAATATTCTTCAAAAGTTTTGTACACATTAAAATCATTTTTTAATAATGGAGAAAAACGTATTTTATCTTGAGATTTTAAATTCATGCTTAGTTCTAAAAAAGTAAATAATACAATGATAATGTTATCAAGAATGATAGCAATGTATACAGAATAGTTCATGTGTTTCAGATATAGATTAGGTGATTTTAGTTGATCTGCTATATTATAGAGTTAATGTGGAACAAAGGCAAAACTAACTGCTTTATAAATAAACAATTAGTCGTTGATAGTAACATAAAATATATTGGGCCATCTCTAAGTAGGATTCTGTAATCACTTAAGTGGCTAATTAGTTACAGATGTTGAAAACTATTAAGAGCAGGGCTCAGAACAGAAGAATTAGTAGGTGCACATTAAACATTAGGCCTCAATTATTCACACTTTCTTCTGAGAAATAACATTAATACATTAATATCAACAGCTAATATGAAATTGCATTATATCATGATTTTACTAAGAGTTGTCTCATAAAACGTTAGGTATTCAAGGCATAAGGTATATTCACATAGTGAAAATATTTATGATTTAATTGAAGATGTGAAATGATTATGTACCACAAGTTATTTCTGAAAGAATGTATACTGGAGAATGATCTTCACTTTGACACTTACTTAAATATAAACTTTTAGGGAAATCATTACATCTGCCAATAATCTCATAGTTTAAGGAGCCTACACATGTCAGGCACAGGTGCACATGCTTGTATGCCCCTATGTGGCTGGGACAAAAGGCATGTGAAGTCGAGCCCAGACTCCAAAATTTAGTAACTTAGCAAGACCTTGTCTCAAAAATTTAAAAAGTGTGGGCTCATAGCTCAGTAGAGTGGCCTTGAGTTCAATCCCAAGTACTGTAAAATAATTAAATCTCACTTCTGATTTTTTCTTTTATAATGGTTCCTTATCATGGTATCTATATTTAATTGTATGTTTAAGATAATGGTTGATGGTCTTTCATAGGACATGTTCAAGAAATGTGTAATTTTCCTCATCTCCACACTATACTGTACAGCAAGAAAAATCCCTTTGAGGAGAATTAATGGAAACAATGACATTATGAGCACGAACATCTGTTTTTGTTTACATTCATCTCAGTTTAATGCAGAAAATGTCAAAGAAAAAATGTAGAGTGAAAACTGTGTATCTTTCAGTTTTGCTTTCATTGCATAGCACAAAGGAATTAAAAAGACACTGTGCTTCTTGTGTGGCAAGCATTTAGCTAATGGACATATAAAACAAACAGACTTGAAAGGAACTATTTTATTGCTTCATTCTGGACCATATGGATTTTTGTTCTCTTGTTATTGTTGTTTTTCTTGTTGTTGTTTAAATGATGGTTAATTTGAAATGTCTGGAACTTCACCAAAATTTGGATTTGTACCAACACAAAACCTTGTCTTCAAACATCCAAGTTTTCTTCTTCTCCTGCCAAGTAAGTCAAACACATTTGAAGAGTTTGTAGAAGGCAGAGAACTGAAAATAAAAGGGAAATTGTTTGTCTTTGTCCCTTTATGTTAAAGGCAAAAATAAGAAATATTTTATGAACCTCAAGAATTTTAAGATTTTTTACTCAAATTTATATATTTATATATGATACATCTTATGATATATTTTCAGTTAATATACTTCTTATCATAGACTAACTCTGAATTATGCCATTCTGCTATTATTATATAGATGGCCTCTTAAGCTCAAAATTTTTATTTATATGTGATGGCTCACATATAAATGAAATGTATTATATGTTGTTATGTACAATATACATGTCATTTATATTGCAAAAAAAGTTGATTTTCTAATTCACTCTATTTTCTAGATTGTTTGAACACCTAGGTCATTATTTGTATTATTTTCCAATGTCTTTTCATTCAATCCAAAAAAAATAAACCTGACTACTGTTAGTTTTGTATTATTTTCTTTCTTGGTACCGGGAATCAAACTCAGGACCTTATGCTTGCCAGGCAGGCACTTGTGCCACTGAGCTACATCCCCAGCCCTAATTTTGTATGATTAATAACTTGCAATTTCTTGTTTTATGAATTTTCATACTACAAACTTACATAAATTCTTCTAATTAATGCTTAATGACAATATGGATGATCATTTTTGAATTACAACTCATTCTATCAAAGATGCCAGTGGATGCTCTTTTTTGAATTACATGATAATTTAGTCAATCAAAGATGCCAGAGTTCAGATTTCATGAAACTAATCACTAATCATAATATAAATAATTTTTCACATGGAGACATAATGTACTGATGTCCCTTCATATTAGCTTTCTTAAACCTTTTCCCTAAGCACACATGGCTTTTCTAACTATTGCTGGCCAAGAGGTTATCTGAGGTAATTCTTGGTGCTTTCATTTGTGTGCTGGTCCAAGAATATTTAGTTAAAAGACAAGACATATTGCTAAAGCAAAATGGTAGCAGCAGCTTCATCTAGTAGCTTTTTAGTTGAATTAGGAAGTCTCAAGCATACTCCTATAATTTAATCCGAATGTACATTGTTTTTCCAGATATACTGCTTTTAAAGATTATGTCTTATTAGATCTCTGATAAAAACTGAGATAAAAAACATGTTTGTCTATGAGCCCAACTACTGTGGAGTATGAAGCAGGACAATTTCAAATTTGAGGTTAGCTAAGACAATTAACTCAGACCTGTCTTAAAAAGACCTGCTCACCTCTCACCTTCGCATAACCCCTTCTTACAGTTAACATCAGAATTATGCCTTGTGACTCTTAATTGAAATATATCAACTGGATTTGAGTGAGAACTGACCAGCCCATTAGTATGTCGCAGTTCTGGGTGTGTATGTTGACAATTGATAAGTAGGACAGCAAATAGCAAAGGAAAGATGCACATGGATGTGGGTAACACAACAAACAGACTTGTAGCTTGAGCAGGGGGAAAAAAGAAAGAAAGAAGTAACTCTCCATTTTGGAAGAGACCTAGTCTTTGCCATTGACTCTGGACATTGGTCTGCATTTCCTTCGTCCTTCCAGCACAGACTCGCGCTAGAGACAGTTCTGAGACTCTTGCTTGGCCTTTGGTTTTCGTCTGTTGTAGCATCCTCCACCCTCCTTGTTCCGTAGCTTCCATCTTCTCGGAAATCACTGCGTATTGTTTTTCGCCTGGCCCCTCAGACAGCTATTTTGGACTCTTTTGCCTGTGATCCTGTAAACCTATCTGATAAACCCCATTATAGAATGATACTTACATTCTGTATTAAATTTGCTCCTCCAGGAAACACTAATGCATGGCTGTTTTCTTCTTGTTTTAATAACAATATGAATATTCCAGGCTAGTATCTTCTGAAAGAAGTCAGCAACACTACTTACATAGTCAACTGCATGGAATTGTGCGTTCAGTTTCTTTCTTTTTTTTTATTTTATTTTTTTATTTTTTTATTTTAAAAACATAAAAGTACAAAAACATATTGACAAACAGACACCAATTATCATAAAAAATAGTACAATCACAACTAATCTATAGACAAGGTGATATGGTCTCAACAGTGGTTATTGCTTTATCCATTGATATCTTCGAATTGTAAATGTATGAACCCATATACAGACATGCAAATTT
>PVLD010008234.1:0-85465 GCA_004027595.1 Dinomys branickii | reverse complement strand
TGTGTGTGTGTGTGTGTGTGTGTGTGTGTGTGTGTGTGTGTGTGTGTGTGTGTGTGTGTGTGTGTGTGTGTGTGTGTGTGTGTGTGTGTGTGTGTGTGTGTTCTCTTCCTCTCTAATTCATCTCATCAAGACTTGAATAAGTTCCACTTGCTATTATTATTTAAATTTATTTTCTTAGTGTTCTCAGAGAACCCGCTATCCATGTTCTGGGCCTCTTATATACTCTTTTATTCCACACATTTCTGTTCTTACTTCTTTGCTACTAATTTATTACTGTTTACTTTGCAGTTTGTTTCTAATC
This sequence comes from Dinomys branickii, assembly GCA_004027595.1. Taxonomy (NCBI): domain Eukaryota; kingdom Metazoa; phylum Chordata; class Mammalia; order Rodentia; family Dinomyidae; genus Dinomys; species Dinomys branickii. The sequence goes on along the minus strand of PVLD010008234.1, from coordinate 85,164 downwards.
TCCTGAGATGAATAGTCAGCCTTTCTTTTTTCTTTTCTGGTATAATATTTAGGCTATAAATAAACTCTCTGAGCACTTTATAGCTATATGCTAAAGTCTTTAATATATATAGTACTTTTTATCACTCAGTTCACAATCATTTTTTTTTTTTTTTGACTTTTTGAGACAGGGTCTTGCTGTGTAGTTCAGACTGGGCTTGAGCTCACTTTGTAGCCCAGGCTGGTCTCAAACTCGCAACAATCCTCCTGCCTCAGCCTCTCAAGTGCTGGGATTACAGCTGTGTGCCACCACACCCGGCCGTAATTTTAAAAATATTAACATGTATAAATTCGACATATTAATGCAACTCACAGTGACTTTTCTTTCTTTCTTTCTTTCTTTCTTTCTTTCTTTCTTTCTTTCTTTCTTTCTTTCTTTCTTTTTGTGACAGGGTCTTGCTATGCAGTTCAGGCTGGTCTTGAGCTCACTTTGTAGCCCAGGCTGGCCTCGAACTTGCAACGATCCTCCTGCCTCAGCCTCCCGAGTGCTAGGATTACAGGTGTGTGCCACCATGCCTGGCACACTGACACTTCTATACATGTATTGTAGCCAGGGATTATAGGGAATGGATTTAATACAAGTAACATAATTTATAGGATTATTTTATAATATTCACCCAGAGGCCACACACTAAAGACCCAAAGAATCCAGCTGAGGGCCTAGATCTCACAGCAAAGTCCCGCACGAGTCCAGCTGGAGCCTTAGAGCACACGACAATGTCTCATGCAAGTCTGTATCCAGGATCTGCGCTGAGAAGACCCAGAGGTCAGTGCTGGAAGCTAGAAAGTCTGTACCAGCGAGATGAAGGATCTGTGCCAGCAGGCTGAGGGATCTGCACTGGCACCGGGAAGCGATGCTCAAAGGAAGGACCAGAGCTCACCCAAAAAGTACCACAGCCACCCTCAGTGACAGTGAGGTCCTGAGCTCCTCTGCTGATGAGAACAGCCGAGTTGATATCAGGAAAGCCAGCGTGACGAGCTCCTCCAGGAGAACCGACAGCACCGCGTCTTCCTCTCCAGTTCTCCTTTTATGCTGCTGGCAACAACCCTCAGGTGGGGCTTCTCCACACAGCCCCATGCTGATTCAGGTCAGCTGGGGGTTACAAGTTGTCCATTAGCTAATCCACCAGAGCATGCTTATTTCAAACATTATTTCTTCTTTGATCCATCAGTTATTTGAAGTGTTTTTAATTTCTAAGCCATTTAGTTTGAGTGTAAATTTTTCAAACAACTTAGTATGAGTCCATCTTTGAAATAATCTATGTAAACTTTAGAGTATTTTTTTCTGCTGTTGTTGAATACGATATACCATCTCAATTAGGTAATTTTATTAATCATCATTTTTTGAATCTTTTCAGTCTTTCTGCTCATTTTGTCAATTATTAAGATATATTTTTGAGGGCTGGGGATGTAGCTCAAAGGTCCTGAGTTTGATTCCTGGCAAAAAAAGAGAAGATATATTTTTCAACTTTTCATGTAATTATTTATTTGTTTATTTCTCCCTATAGTGCTGCTGATTTTTGTCTTACATACTATCAAACTGTGTTGCTAGGACATATACATTTTCCATTTTGGTGCCTAGAGTATACCTTAGTGGTACAGCATTTGCCTAGCATACTTGAGAACATGCCTAGCATACTTTGGTCCTCAGCACTGAAAGGTTTACAGTTTGCAGGGTAAACTACATTTGCATTGTTACAAAATGATTATCTGTACTTTAGTAATCTCTTAGCCAGCTATGATGGCTGGTGTCTGTGATCCCAGACACTGAAGAGGCTGAGGCAGAAGAGTTGTAATTTTGAGTCTAGCTTGGGCAGCTTAGCAGAACATTGTCTCAAAATGAAAAGGGCTGGGGGTATAACTTGGTGGTGGAGCACTCAGCTAGCATGCACCAGGCCCTGGGTTCCTTTGTCAGTAACAGAGAGGAAGAGGGAGAGAGAAATTTACTATTCTCACTATTAAGTGTACAACTCAGTCACTGCAACTCTTTCATTGCCTCAAATGCAAACTGTAATGTGAAATGAAAATCTTCACCTGCTCCCCCAGCCCCCCAGACAACTCCAACCTGCTTTCTGTCCTGAGTTTGCCTCTTATTGGTCCTCATGTGTCTCAGCAACAAGAGAAAAGTAACTAAGACAGAATTATCATACACTCGAGATCCATCCACCTTTAAAAAAAGTCCCCCTCTATGACTGTATGAGGCTTGCAGAGACACCTAGACACAAGCTCCTTGGCCCTGTCCTTCCCTCTGGCCCCCAAAGACTCATGCACATACCTTTATGCAAAAGATGGATTTAGTCCATCTCCCAAGTTGCCAAGGTCCTAATAGTTCTAGCATTGCTAAAACATCCAAGTCAAAAGTTTCCTCTGAGATTTAAGGCGAACTCAGCTGTGAGGCCCTACACAAAAGAAAGTTAAACACTCAAGTATACAGTGGGGCAAGATAGATATTTCTATTCCAAGTGTTACAAACAGTGAGACACAAAGAAATGGGACCAAAGCAAGTCCAAAATCCAGCAGGGCAAACATTTAAGTCCTATAATTCCATGTGGAACATCTGAAGCAATCTGTGGTGAGTTGTGAGCTCCAAAGAGCTTGAGTGGCTCTGCCCCTATGGTGCTTCTGGTAGTTACAGCCTCCATGGCTTCTCTTGGGGTTTGCTCTGCTCCCTTCTTGCAGCTTTCCTCAGATGATCCAGGTTCCTGACTTCTCCAAACATCTGGGGTCTCCACTGTACCTTTGGCATCACCCTTACAACTTCACACACTGCCCCTTCAGGGGCGCACTGCTTGGCCTCCCAGGCCTTCTTCTGAAATCTGGGTGGAAGCCTTCCTGACCACACAACTCTTGCATTTTGTATGTGCCTAAAACCAATGCCACATGGATGCTGCCAAGATCTGCTGCCAGCTGGAGCAGTGGCCACTGGCTTCCTTCTCTTTGGGCTGTAGGGCTTGAATTCTGGGATCACTGAGCACTCTAAATGCAGTCTCAAGACCACTTCCCCAGGCCACTGCCATTCTGGAACTACATGCTCTGGGGCTATCTTCACAAAGCAAAATCTTACAACTCTGAGGTTGCAAAGGCTGGAGTCCTTTTGGTTTTTGTGATGTTCCCAGGCCATCTTTTCTATTATCTTCTCCTGAAATACTTGAGTTTTCCTTACTAGTATTTTCAGCAACCAATTTCTCCTCTGTTTCAACTTTGCGGGGTGCAACTTTCCTGGAGCTTCTTTTCCAGCCAAACTCACAATGTTTTGAGTCATTCTGTTAGATTCTTCCCTCTTGATTCTCAACACAGAGTTGGCTAAAAGCCTTCTACTATAGCCACGCCACCACTTAACATTAGACTGCTTTGAAATTTCTTCTGTAAGATTAGTCTTCCACTCTTGATATTAGTCTCAGGCAGTCTGGACATGAGTAAAATGCAGACAGGCTTTCTGCCCAGCCATAACACACATAGTTTGGAATCTAACAACCAGTGCAGTCCTTCCCAGAAGAAACCTCCAGAGCATGGTCTTTACCACCAGGATTTCTATTAGCCTTCCAGTCTTCTTGGCTCTGACTAGAATCTCCCATCAAGTACAGTACAAAGCACCCCAGCTCTACTTTTTCATCTGGTGTCTATGAACGTTTCCAAACTCTTCATCTTCCCATAAGCTAGTTCCAAGGGCTTCTGAACACAGTCAGGTACAGTCACAGCAACAACCCTACTTCTGGTACCAAATTCTGTCCTGGTTACTTTTCTCTCATGGCTGAGACAAATTACTCAATACCCAAAGTGAAAGAGGAAAATGTGTATTTAACTCATAGTTTGTAGAAGTTTCAGTTCATAATTAGCTGGCTGCAAGGCAGGGTGGCATAACAGAAGTGAAACAGTTCATGTCAGGCAGAAAGCAGCAAAGCAAGGGACAAGATGAACCTCTTTCTGTCCCTTATATAGTATCCCAGCTACTGGGATTAGGGTGATGCTAATCCAGTCAGTGGACTGATTTAATGGCCACTCACCCTTAATCCTAGCATTGTACTATGAATTAATCACACACTTTAGATCCAGCCACCTCTGACAAAGCCCCACCTGTGACTGTAGGAGGCTTTGGAGGGACCTCTAGGCAGGCGCTTATTCCACTGAGCTATATCCCCAGCCCCTGGAGAGACCTCTAGACACAGCCATAACCTCATGTGAGTGGAAGCAGATACCATTTGTCCTCTGGGCCCTGGCCTTGTGTGTGCTCCCAAGGTCCCTAAGATTGTCCTTGTCATGGACAGCCCCTACCCCACTGCATGTCCAGTCACCTGCTGGGCACCAGGCTTGCTCCAGCCTTGGCTCTCCAGTGGCACTGGAGTAACCCAGCTCTTTGTGAGGCCTACCTTCCATTCCTGGTGGTAGCCTGCACAGCAGGTCCTGGGCCATGTGATGATCCTCTGTTCAGCTTTCTGAGGAACTGCCTGTCTACAGTCAGTAGTGCTTCTCTGTCCTAAAGTTTATTTCATGTTTCATTAACATGAGAATTCTGGCTGTTTTTTGTCTTATCTCCAGTGTATGTCTATATCTATTTTTAAGTTTCAGCCTGTTTGAATACTTGTAAGTTTTTTATCCAGTCTTAAAATCTTATTTCAATAAAAATATGTGTATTTGTTAGGTATTCTTCTATTAACAAATTACCCTAATACTTAATGGCTCAAAACAACAAACATTTGTTAACTCACAGTCTTGGGGGATTGTGAATTTGGAAAGGGCTTAGGGTTTTGGATAGTGTGGTCCAGGGATGGCTTTAGCCAAGGTCTGGCCGGGCTGCAGGAGTAAATGCCAAGCTCCCTGGTGGCCTCAGTGAGCTGCTTCTCAGGACATGACCAGTGGCCCCCTTTGTAGCAAGTAGAGACAGACACACAGACAGGCGGTATAGGGGCATTTTATGTCCCAGTTCCTTAAGTCACATGCTACCACTTTTATTTCACTACCATCATTAGGAGTGCATCATGAAATCCAGCTCTCGCTCTTCAAGCGAATGTCAGATAATTTTCAGATATTTTAAGCTACTGCAGAGGTCCAAATTGCCCACTTCCTGGACACTAAAGTGGGTACGACAACAAAACAGAGATTCCTTGCCCAGTGGAACTCAAAGTCTAGGGACTATGAGCATGAATACAGGTTCTTCAAGTCCCGGTTTTCTGGTGTGTAACATGGGCAGCAGGTGTGTGGGTCAGTGCGTTTGAGAGGCTTTGATACGAGTAGAGTTAGTAAAAGTGGTGACCAAGAGCTGAGGTTCTAAGCCCGAATCCTAGTTCTGCTGGTTCTTGGCCATGTGACTGGGCCAGGGACTCACTTTCTTTGTGCCTCACTTTGCTGCCCAGGACAATGGCAGGAGGACAGCAGCCACCTCTGAGGCAGGCAGAGGAGCCAGAACACAGCAAGTATCAGCATCATCAAAACAGCAGGTGTGGGCTGGGGATGTAGCTCAGTGGCATAAGTGCCTGCCTGGCAAGTACAAGGTCCTGAGTTCAATTCCTAATAGGAAAAACCACAAAACACCACCACCAATAAAAAAACAGCAGGTGTGCCGGGGCCTTGACACAGGGCTTTTCCACAGTCTCACTGTTGAAGGAGGCAGCTTTCTTTCTAACATAAATTTCAGTGATGTGTTTGGATCTTGTTCCTCCCTAGCTGTTGTAAAACGTGTCACTCTCTCCTGCCACTCCCCCATCTGTCCACTTCCTTTGTTGGAGGAAACCACTTGAGTAGTTTCACAGTGATTTTTTTTTCAGAAGTGTTTGCCTACTTGTTGATTTTATTTTATTTACTTATTTTTTTGGTACCAGGAATTAAACTTAACCTTGTGCTTGCCAGGCAGGCATTGTGCCGCTGAGCTATCTCCCTGGCTACTTGTTTATTTATTTATTTATTTATTTTTGAGACAGGACCTCGTTATGTAGCCCAGGCCGGCCTTGAACTCATTGTGTAGCCCAGATCCTCCCGCCTCAGCCTGCCAAATACTAGGAAAACAGGCATGCATGAGCGTGCCAGGTTAGAAGATGCTGTTTTGATTTCAGGAACATAGTGTGGGAGTATCAAACCAGAACAGGTTCTATCTAGTACATAGAATTTCAACATTTTCTAGGAATTAGTATTTATCTCCACTCCCAAGATAGCAGGGGTAGAGAAGACAGCTGAGTTAGACAACCACCTCATTGCAGAGCTTGTTGGTTGATTTAAAAATGAGACTCTGGGAGCTTGGTCTGCTTGTCACCGGGAAGCCCACCTCCTTCCAGGATAAGAATTTGTAGGTGGATTGTATTATTATAACTACATTGAACCATCACCATAGAAACCACCACTGATAATGCCCAAAAGAACCAGGTTTTAGGTCTGATTACCACTTCATAGTTTGGATTCTTTTGATCTTCACGGCTACTTGTTTGACATTTTTGCCCCTGAAGTAAAAGTTTGGTGGAGCTGGTCAAGCTCCAAACGTCAAAGACAGCAAGCTCTCTGGCCGCCTGGGAGACTGCGGCTGAGGTCCCGCGTTGTCACAGACCACAGCTTGTCATCATTTCTGAGAGATGTGCATAATTATCCCAAACCAGAGCGAAGCCACTGTCAGTTCCCGAGGAGCCCAGCAGTCCTTAGGAGGAACCGCAAAGGGGGGACCTGGTCCCCCATACCAGAGCGGCAGTTTTGTTTTGCACCTTTCCTCACTTTCTTTAGCTATTTTGTGTAGTTAAGAAGAGCTTTTCATTATTTCAATTATTTTATTCATGCTACCGAGGAAATCCTCTTGAAAGAATATCATTTTCTCAGTGGAAGCACATTAGACTAGTTGTTTTGTAGTTAAAACAGGTAACACTAAACATACCTTACCTATAAAAATTTCTTTAAATAATCATCTGCAAAAATTAAAAGATACTTTAACATAATTGTTCCATGTTAACAAGACTCAAATACAAGTTGGTTCTTAGTAATATGAAGAATGGATATCAATGTTTCTTAAATTATCTGTATTTAAAAGAAATTTACTTTTTGCAATAAAATGTTATAAAAATAAAAGCAGTCTTAATAATAAATGGTTTGTTGACTAAAAAAGTGCGCTTGAGTTGCGGTAGTAATTAAAACGCCTTATTAACCCTTTGCTTTGACATTGCCAAATGTAGCGTACTTAGGGCCAGGTCACTGTTTTTTCTTTTGTTTTGGCCGCGCGTTTTCGGGCGAGGGTAGGAGAAGCTTAGGCGCGCTTTCCAGCGCGGGGCCGGGCGTTCTTTAATTTATGTTTCTGCCCCACAGCCCTCGCGCGCCGGGCAAGGCCCGCACTCCCCTTTCCAGCTGCAAACCAAGCGCCGGCCGACAACACTGCCCACCGCCCACGCGTCGCGCAGACGGCCCCTTCCGGGGTGCGCGGGGGACCCCGGGGTAGAGCAGAGTGGGCGGGGCTTCCCTGGTGTGCGGCCCCGCCCAGCGGTGCTTCGCGGCCACGTGGACGGTAGCGGGGCTTCCTGCTCCCCGCCCTCGCCGCCCCCCCCCCCCACCCGCGGTGACGCCACTGGAAACCCCGAGCCGCCCGGCCGGGAACAGCAACCCAGGTCTCCCGGAAGCTGGGGGCGGGTGCTCCCGGAAGTGACTCGTGGGCCGCGGCGGTGACTCAGGTGACCGAGTCGCTTCGGCGAGCGGGCCGAGGCGCGCTGTGGGTGACGTGAGGCTGCGCCGTGACAGCCGAGATGCGGACGGGTACAGCGGCCGCCGCGCGGGGAGAGACGCGTGGCGGCGGGCGGGGCTCGCCGAGTCCAGGTCGCCGTCCCCGGCTCCGTCCTCGCCCACGTGGGCTCCCGCCCGTCGACCCTCCCCAGGCTACCGCGACCTCGGGGTGCGCGGGCCCGGGAAGCGGCGCGGGATGTCGAGTCACCGGCGGGCAGGAGCCACTTCGGGAAACCCCGCGTCCCCGCGGACTCGGGGCGGAGCCCAAGTCAGGGAGTCCCGCACTGAGTCGTATCTGAGCGCTCGCGCCGCCCTCCAGAAGAGCTGCTTCCTCCCCCAGAGCAGTTTCCTCCCTCGCCGCGGCGCAGGTTCGCGCCCTCCGCACCTTTGGTACCGGGATACGAACGCTCTCATAGGGCTGGACCCCCACGGGTTAATAGAACCCGAAGGGAGGGACTCTGCCCTAGAAGCAGAAACCTTCTGGTTTCTTTGATACAGTGTCTGCCTTTGTGGTTCAACCGACCTTACTCCTAGAGATCCTCCTGCCTCAGCCTGCTGAAGGCTGGGATCACAGGTGTCCACGCCACCACACCCAGTTTAGAAACCCCTTTTTTAAATTCACAAAATAGAGCTGGGATGTAGCAAAGTGGCACAGTGGCTGCCTGGCAAGCGCAAGACCCTGAGTTCGATTCCCGGCATCGAAAACAAATAAAATAAGGGCCGTGGGCAGGGCACTTGCCTGTACGAGGACCTGGATTTTTGCTCCGTCCTGGCACATTCTCAGTTATTCCCGAGCGGGCACGCAGGATGCCCTGGGCTCCAGGGGGCCGGCCAGCCACTGAAGGACAGGGGCTTCCTGGAAAACCCGGGCACGCGGCCAGCAAGGCTTGGGGGAGGCCGGAAGGGGACCCCGGGGCTGCCCTGCCCGCACACACGACCCGGAGGAGGCACTGATAGTAAAGCTGGGAGGACAGCATGGTAGAGGCAAGGACCCAAGGAGGGCTCAGCTGAAAGGACAGGCCCCGCGCGTGACCGTGCACGGCGGCCCTGGGCACTTCATGGTCCCCAGAGTCATTCCTGGGGAGCAGAAATAAAGGAAGAAAATACCCAGAGAGTGTTCAAAAGGAGACTGCAGAGAATCGGTCAGATTCCCTGGGGGTGACTACGCACTGTGTAATTGGTATAGTTAAGTGATAGTAAGTGTGGGTGGGAAGACCTTTTTCTCTTTCTCTTTCTAATTTTTTTTTTTGTGTGTGTGTGTACCGAGAGTCAAACTCAGGAACTTGCACTTGCCAGGCAGGTGCTTGTGGCGTTAAGCTGTATCCCCAAGTCTTTTAATTAAGTTTTGTAGTATACTCTTGCAAAACATAAAAATCACATTCATCATAGGACATCTGTACCTGTACATGATGTATCTTGATTCTTTTGTTCTCCCCAACCCCCTTCCTGCCCTTGAACCCCTCTTGGCATCCTTACTTACAACCCTTTGTTTCCATTATTTACCTTTTTTCTGTTTTCTCTTCTGCTCCCCACCCCCCCTGCACTTTGCATTTGAACATTTTCATCCGACTTACCAGATTTCCACCATCCATTTTGGTCCTTATTTATGCTTTCAATCTCTCTTAGGAGAGAAAAAATGAGATACTCTTTTTCCACTTTAAAAAGGGTGTTTTAGGGGCTGGAGCTGCAGCTCAGTAGTGGAGCATTTGCTAGCTGTGGGAAGCCCTGGGTCTGATCACGGCACCTCTCAAAATAAATCCAAGAATGGCCTGGATAAGAAATCTGCTTCCTACGGGGAAACAAGTAAGTTCAAACACAGATCACATAGATATTATATAAAAACTCTTTGAAAACTGTAAAGTAGGCCAGGCATGGTTGTATAGACCTGTAGTCCCAGCACTCTGGGAGGCTGGTGCAGTAGGATGGCAAGTTTGAGCCCAGCCTGGGCAACTTAGTGACTTTGGGAGAACCTGTCTCCAAAAAATAGAAGTAAAAATGGCTGGGGATATATCTCAGTGCAAAAGTTTGGGGGTTCAACCCCTAGTAACGCAAAGAGAAGAATAAATAATAATCCGTGAAAGATTTATTTCAGGGTGGTGGTTTAGGACAAAACTTTTACTTTATAGACAAAGGTTCAAAACCTCAAATGCCTACAGTGGCCGGGTCCTTCTTTACTTTCAACAGTTCTGGAAAGTTGTTAGTATTATCTCAAGGTTTTCTCTCTCAATTCTTTCACCTTGGACAGTTATGATCCCATGTGCTTTAGATGAGACCCCATCATCTGACTTTAATGGTTTGAATGTTGTTATGGTTTATATCTGGGTGTCTCCTGAAATCCTCATGCAGTCATGGGTGGGCTTCTAAGTTTATGATTGATTCATGGTCCAATGTTGGAATTATGGATGTGAGTGCTACACCCACCCTGGGGCAGATAGTTTCCATATAGTGTAAGGGAGAGAAAGAAGCTGCTTGCCACCCTCCTTTCTTTTTGCTCTTGCTGCTTTTGCTGTTTTCCACCGCCATGAACTGTTGCTCTTTGCCATGTGCCACTGTGCCTTGGAGCCAGCCAAGTGTGGACTGAAACCCACAGACTGTGAGCTAAATAAGCATTTCCTTCCTTAATTTGGATGGCAGGTATTTTGTCTCAGCAATGAGAGAAAAGTAACAAGACAAATGTGTTTATGTTCTCCAAATTGTGTTCAGGATAGATTTGAGGCTCTGCTTTCCAAGTTTTTCCTTCAGCTGTGTCTAATGTCCTTTTCACTTTGTAAAGTTTTAATTTCTATCTCCCCACCCCATTGCCCATTCTATTGTAAGGGACAGAGACTCTTAGCATATCATTTTAAGATAAAATAATTCTAGTCTTAATGCAAACCTGAAAATGTGTCTTGAGAAACATCCTGGAGGGGTTGTAAACCATTAACTTTGCAGTCCTGACTCTGCCCTGGAATGCTTCTCCAAAGACAAACCTTGCCTGGGTTGTTTCATCCCTTCCCTGGCCCTAGATAAACATTGTAACTGTAAAGGAAATGCATGGTTATCTAAAGGGGGACACATAGAACAGAGTACAAGAAGTATATATCATTGTGGTTGGGCTCATGGCTGGAGCCTGGCTCGGTCATGTGGCACAAGGAAAACAACTGTGGCCAAGGCTACAACATTCCAATCTGCTACCGTGGAAACCAAAAATGTATATAAGGTGGGAACAAAGGCAGTTAGGGGCCCTACCTCCCTGACCTGCTCGAGGGTGTATGGTGACCAGTCTGAAATCAATTAATAACCTCTTGTTTGTTCTAGTAGAGTTTTTGATCTCCTGCGGGATTCAGCCCAGTTTTTGCCATAACATCATTGCAGATCTTTTTTGGACAATTTTATGTAATCTCTGATTTCTTGCTTATAATCACAGGCTTTTGTTTCTTCAATTAAAAGCTTTAAAGCTAAGATAATCTCACCCCAGGCCTCAGACTCCAGGACTCAGGGAGCAAGCTGAATTCTTGGAGGGAGGTGACTTTGGATCAGAATGAACACCCTTTCCTTGCCTCCATTTGCTTGACTCAGCAATGTGAGAGTGCCCCGGGACGACTCTATTTGCTTGAAACCCTACTGGATGTGCACCTCTGCCCACCCTGTGACCACTGGAATTCCCTGTGTGCTGTCCCCAAGTGCCAGCCATGCAAGATGCACAGGTCCTCTGATCATCTCCTCCACCCAGAGTTAATCCCTGCTGGCCCTAAGGAAGGGATATATGCTCTGCTCTGCATGTGTGTGTGCATGCGTGTATGTGTATGTGTGTGTGTGTGGGCATGTGCCCTACTACTTTCCCTGTCATTGGGACTTGGTATGCCACATCTACCGCTTACACTTAAAGGTTCATAGTCCCTAAAGATTCCAACCCAAAGTTGTTCTAAGCCATGGTGGAAGGGGCTGGTGGAGGAGAACTGCTCACAGCATGGTGACCAGGAAGCAGAGAGCCAAGGAGGAGCTGGGAGAGAAGAACTCTTCTAGCTATGCCTCCATTTGACTGGCCATGCCCCCAGTCCAGCAGACCATGCCCCCATTCAACCAGGATATGTACCCTAGCAGCAGCTGTTCGCCTATCATCCAATCCCCCCCAACCCCACCTATAGGGGTGTGAGGCTTTGGGGGGACATCTAGATCCCAACCACTGTGGTGTGTCCGCCACCTCCCATGCTGAGATGGGGAGTCCCACTCCTGGACCTTCAACCTGGTACTCACTTCAAGCATGATTTGTGTTTTCTTCTGAGGTAGAGGCTTACAAACTGCTAAAACCCAACCATTCTTGCCCAGGTTTGCAGATGCACTGGGTGACTAATGATAGAGCAGACCTGAGCCTGGTTTTCTTCCATCTCCTTCCCTACCTTACACCTTTGGGTTGGGCCTTTTGCTCTGCATTGTATTTGGGGGTTCATCATCGAGGGCTGTCTGCTAAAAAATGGGTGCTGTAAGGTAGAGTGGCCCGACGCTAGCATAGCCCATCTCATCCCCTCCAAGAATGGGGGCCCAGGGATCTCTGGAGCATCTTACAAAACCAGAACTGAGAGGACTATGACGCCCACTCAGATTTGCTGCTATGATGCCCACCCAGATTTGCTGTGCAAGGCACTTCCTCCCCTGGTTCTTGGTCACAGGCCGGTCTTGTGTCTCGTCAGAAGTGCTCCCGTTAGAGTCAAGCCCAGGTCCTTACTTTCCTCCTTACTCTCTAAATCTGCAACTTCCTACCCTGGTACACCTCACAGTGCTTTTCTGGACGAGCTGGGCTGAGTTGCAGGTCTCCCTCACACCCTGCCTGGTGACAATACTGTGTATTTTATTAATTTCCTTTCTCTCCCTCTTAAAATGCGACCTTTTGGAGAGCCAGGGTGTCTACTTTGTTGGCCACTTCATTTTCAGGACTTAGAAGACTACCTAGAAGATAGAAGGTACCCAAATAATATGTGTTGAGTGAGTTAATGTGAAATGTTCTTTGTAAGACAGGTTCAGGCTGACCTTGAACTCATGAGGCCTCCTGCCTTAGCCTCCTGAGTGCTGGTCTTACAGGCGTGCACAACCACACCTGTCTTCTATTTACATTTACTGCTTGTCTGGGATTACTACTTGCCTAGGACCAAATTGATATCTCTGTTTAATTTCCTAACTACATCAGTAGGGCGAATTGGCCTACAAACCAATGTGTATGGAATTAGCAATTTTGGATTCAAATTACCAAATAGGAAATACACGTATGTTTTCTGCAGTGCCAAGGTACTTATGGGCGATTGTCCTTGTCTCTTTCTGTGCAGCAGATATTTTCCTGCAGGTATTTGTTCTTCATTTGGTTCCCAGCTTTGCTCTATTTCCCCACCTTAGGTGAACTTTTGCTTAATTTTTCTTCCCCGGCGGTGCTAGGGGTTGAACCAGGGCTTTGTGCATGCTAGGCAAATGCTGTTCCACTGAGCCATGTCCCCAGCCCATGTGGATTTTACTTGAGCTGATTTCTAAAACACCAATGCTTTTAGATCTTCAGACTTCACAAAAGTAACTTTTTTTGTTGTTTGCTTGTTTGTTTGTTTGTACTGGGAATCAGACTCAGGACCTTGGGCTTGCCAGGCAGGTGCTTGTGCCACTGAACTATATTCCCAGCCCTAAAAGTAACTTAATTTTTAAGTGAAATCAGTGTTTTTTGTTTTTTGGTATCACGAATCGAACTCAGGACCTTGCACTCACCGAGCAGCTGTTATGCCACTGAACTATATCCCCAGCTCAAATCCGTGATTTTAAAATACTGGAAAACAATTCAAATTTATATCTTTTTAAGTATTTTGGGAAAAACATCACCACCGGCCTCATTTACCTCAGTCTACTAGTTTGCCATCTGTGCTCTAGGTAAGCCAAGCAGCCGACCCATTGGCTGCCCATGACCACATATGCAGTGTGTTCTGTTACTACGATAACCACAGAGCTGGAAGGGCAGGCCCAGTGGTAGTTTTTAGATTTCTGCGTTGTTCTTCCCATAGATGTCATTGGATCTTTGATTCAGGAAGTACAGTCACTGCAGCTATGAGGCGGGGAGGTGTGGGGCGGGGTCCCGGCCCTGAGTGCAGGCTGCAGACACTGCAGGTATGGGGCAGGGAGGTGCAGGGCGGGGTTCCGGCCCTGAATGCAGGCTGCGGACCTGAGCAGGGGCAGCAGGGAGCCTTGACTAGGGCGTCCATGGCAACACTGAGGGAGAGGGGCAGCGACCAAGTCTTGAAGAGCTAACGCAACAGGGTATGAGAACTAAATGAAGTGGGATAAGAATAAGGGAGAGATTCATGCCAACTGGGCATGGGCACATGCCTGTCGTCCTGATGCCTGGAGGCTGAGGCAGGAGGATTGTGGTGAGTTTGAGGCCAGGCTGGGCTACATAGTGAGTCCAAGGCCAGTTTGGACTCCATTTCAAGGCCCTGTCTCAAAAAATAAAACAAAACCAAACAAAGCATCATGTCTGTGATTGGATAGAGGCCAACCCAGAACCAAGCTTCATGCCTGTCCAAAAAGAATTCCAGTGATTATTTTGAACAAAAAGAAAAAAAATGCCTAAAGCCATTTCTTGTCAACTGAAGGCAGTGTGAAAGATTTCTAATCTGTAGCAGTCAGCAAATTGATCGCATTTTCAAATGACCTGGCTGATGCCATCATGCATCTTGCGTGCTCTGCTGTTTTCCCGTCTTTGAGGGGCTGCCTTTCTCTGTGAGCAGAGCTGCTGCTCACTAGGTAGGGCGCGAGGCGCGAGTTCAAGCATCACCAGATTTCTGGGCTTGGCCACTGTGGATCAGCTGTTGGGATTCTCCTGAGGCCGTGCTGAGCTGAGCGTTTTAAGAGCTCGCTGGCCTCAGGGCGCTAGAAGGGGTGCGGAGCACTGACACTAAGCGAGCTGGGGCAGGGGCCCTGCTGCACTCCCCCCCGCAGGCTCACAGGCACATTCCACGAGTGCTCTCTGGATTGGGCACTTCTTGGGAGTTTTCCCAGAAATGTCCACCTCAAGCTCTACAGCAGGTTGCAAGCGACTTGCGTGTGCAGTGACGAGTTCATGGTTGAACTGTGTTGAGCTGTCAGTGACGAGCACCCAGCAGGATTCTGGCCCCTGTGTGTCCCTGGAGGACAGCAGCTGGATGACATTGTCCATGGGATAGAGTTACTGAGGACTTTCCCACTACAGGGCCACCTTTGAATGGAACTCTGATTCTTCCTACAAGCAGGGGAACTATTCTCTCAATCTAGAGACTGGTTTTCAGAGTTGCCTTGAAGTTTCTCTTTTTTGGCTTTTTGAGACAGGGTTTCAATATGCAATTAGGCTGGCCTTGAGCTCACTTTGTAGCCTAGGCTGGTTTCACATTTGCAACAATCCACCTGCCTCAGCCTCCCAAGTGCTGGGATTACAGGTGTACACCACCACTCCTGGCGTGTTAAAGTTTCTTGTCCAAAATCACAAAGCACACGTTTGGAAACCAGGACTAGAATGTGGATCTCATGCCAAGTCCAGGGCTACTCGGAGGGCTTCACATTGCTTCACACTTTGAATTTCCCAGAGTATTCCTCCAGGGTTCCCTGACAGTGATGGTGTGGACTCTGAGGGGTGGAGGGGACAATGTTTGCGAGGCCCTGGCGCTTCCCTGAAGTCTGTGTACAATGGCTCCCGCAAGACCTGCATGTCCATCAAATACTCCAGCAATGCGCCACTGGATGGGAAGATTTCATAAAGCAGGCTGTGGACCCCCGGGATGTCTCACACAAAAAAAGTAGCAACAGTCCTCCTGCCTTAGCCAGAGTGCTGGAATAATAGGCGTGTGACACTATGCCCAGCTGTTTATTTAGCAGTACCAAGGGTCAAATCTGTGGCCTCACACATGCTAAACATATGCTATACCACTAAGCTGCTCCTGTACCCCTGAGCTTCTCCTGCACCACTGAACTGCTCCTCCAGCCCACTTCTCTGGTCTCAGACCCTGTCTAAGGCACAGAGTGTGGAGGGAGCTAAGGTTGAATCAACACAGGACACCAAAGTCTTGACTCTTACCTCCGACAACAGGATTTATAAATTTTACAATCTGACTTTTTAAACCCAGGCATTATAGGTGGCATACACCTATAATCCTGACACTTGGGAAGCTGAGGCAGGAGGATCGCTGTTTTAGTGGGTCGAGGTGCTGTACCTTTCTGCGTGAGCCCTGGAGGGATGAGGCACAGGAAAAAGCTCATGGCCTCGAGCCAGTTTCTGTTTTGTTTTTGTCTTTTTGTGATGGGGTCTCACTGTGCAGTTCAGGCCGGGCTTGCCCTCACTTTGAGCCAGTTTGAGGGAAAGGGATACACCTTTATCCCCTTCTCTCCCTCTCTCCATGTCTTAGCCCCTTCCCATTGACAAAAGATCCCTCTCCCTACTTCTTATGACCTACCTTTTACCTTGCTCTTTGCTTATACCCTGGGTTCCTCCTATAAGGAAAACCATGTGATATTTAAGCCTGTGTATCTGATTTATTTCACCGAGCATCATGTTCTCAAAGTACACCCATTCTCCTATAAATGACTCAGGTTTATACTTCTTTTTGGCAGAGTAGTACTCCATGGCGTGAACATACCATAGTCTCTTTATCCGCTTATCCATTGATGGATGCATAGTGCTCCCAAGATGTAGCTGTGATGAGCTGTTCTGCTATGAACATGGGTGTGCATGGATCCCTGTAATATGATGTCTCTATCACTCTATTCTTCAGGGAAAAGGAAAGGGAAAGAGTCATGCTACTGTGCACATGGGCCCTCACCAAGCTGCCCAGCCTGCCTGTGAGCTGAGGATGCCCCCGCCCTGCCTCCTGTGTCACTGGGCTCTCGTGGGTGCCACCCTGCCTGGCACACAGCCCCTGCTCAATGTGCACTGCATGTCTGCACTCCTTTCACAGTGCAGCCCCCCATGCCATCTTCTAGGCCAGCCCAGCTTTGCTGACCTCATGGGGCTGGTGGCATCCAGTACTGGGTGGTGCCCCTTGCTCTGCAGGGGTGCTAGAGACACAGGAGCAGGACCATGCAGCTGGGGAGACATGGGCACCATGCATGGGGGAGAAGGCCTGCAGAGTCGGTGGGGGCTGGGCAGCTGTAAGTAGTTGAATTGATTTTTGAACCACATCAAAGAGAAGAGTCAGTGGCACGGGTCGCATTCCAGCACTGTACACCACTGGGCCTGCAACCTACTTCCAACACCGCAGGCTTCTCCGCTAGTAACCGCACGCGATAAGCAGGAGCTTCCCTGCGTGGGCGCCTCTGGCAAACTCTTAGCTACTGTGTTCATGGATTTTCCTCTTCTAGATGCTTCATATAAACAGAGTTATACACTATTTGCCCTCCAGTGTCTGGCTTACGTTTTCAGGATTCTCACATCAGAGGTTTGTTAAGGTTGAGACGCATTATTCTATCATACTGCACACCGTATTCCGTTTATCCACTGTGCTGTTGATAGAGACTTGGGGTATTCGACCTCTTGGCTCTTGTGAATTATGCTGTAACCAACACTAGTATCTTGAGTTCCCCTGTCAATTCTTGTTTTTTGTTTTATGGGTTTTTTTGAGACAGGATCTCTCTGTGTAGTGCATCGGCAATCCTACTGCTTCAGACTCCTGAGTGCTGGGATTACAGGACTGAGGGTGGCTTATGAGCAATTTTTAAATGTGCTTGTTGGCGTTTGTGTATCTTCTTTGAAGAAATTTGCTCATTTTTCAAAACTCGAGTTTTGTTGTTGTTGAGTTGTAAAAGTCCCTTTATTTGGGGGCAGTAAAAAACCCTGACCTGATATGTGATTTGCACGTATCTTCTCTCATGCTGTTTGTGGCTGTTTATCAATAATGCCCTTTGATGCCTGAAAATTTTAAATTTGGTTGAACTGTGGTACTCTGTAGTGACCTATTCTGGTGACTTCCCCAGCTGGTTTGCAGAGACTCTGACTCTTTCTCCTGGATGGTCACTGATGTTGGTGTCCCTTAGCTTGTGCCCAGTGACTGTTTTGACAGAATTTTGTTTGAATGTCGGGAGCTTAAAAGAAAGAAGACACAAAGCAACCAAGCGAGCAGACAGAAAGCAGCCTCTCCATCTTTGCAGACTGGATTTGGGCCAAGCTGGCACAACACTCAGGAATCGGCTCTGGGGCAAAGCTTGAGGGCTTTTTTTTTTACCAGGTTTTTTCTTAGTGTGTGCCTTGCGCTGGGCATGCGCCTCACCCTCAGGGTCCCTGCACATGTGGGTGCTCTTGGCTCTGGCTTCCCGTGGTAACCTCCTCCTCAGTGCCTCCTCCCGAGCCTCATTGGCCTGCGGTCTGGCTCTGTGGCACCCTTCTGCCTGGGCTTTGTTCTCATCTTCAGCAATGTCTGCTGCTTTTTTTTTTTTTTTTTTGTCTTTTGTCTGCTGCTTTTCTAGGGGGGGTTCAGGGACATCAGCACCAGCGGCGCTTCCTTAGGTGCCAGACAGGTGACAGCAGACCCACACAGCAGTTGGCAATGGCATCCATCTGCCCCCTCCAGAACCAGGCCCACTGTCCCAGGATGGCAGGACCAGCTATTGGGCTCTAGACCCTTGGCAAACATGGAGCGATGGCTAGGGGCAAGTGAAATATCACAGAAGTTTTCTGTCCCTTTGAAGTTGGCTTTCTCTTGGTTCAGCATGCGTTTATTTACTGCTGTGAGCACCCCCTTTTTCTCCTCAGAGATGTGGCAAAGTTGATTCTGACAGCTTGTTTGTTTTTGATGTTTACATGGGGTTAGGAGCTGCCCACTGTGCCAACGTGCAGATCTGATTAGATGCTGGAAATCTTCAAATTAGGATGCAAGATAGATTTACTCTCCTTATGTATAAGTTTTTAAAACTAAAAAGTGTCATAGAGCTTTGCATGGCTAAGTGTGTGAATTTTGGAGGCAGATGGTCTGAGTTTTGGTCCTTTCTTTGCTGCTGAAAAGTTTGTAGTAGCAAGGGGTATAGCTCAGTGACACAGCACCTGTTTGGCAAGTGTGAAGTTGTGAATTCGATTCCTGGTACCAAAAAAAAGTCTGTAGTAAGTTGTATAACCTCTAAATGCCAGCATCTCACTTGGAGAGGGGGGTGTTAGGGAGGCTCACCAGGCTCTTTCGTGGTACAGTCAGTGGTGTGTGCTGGCACATGTGCACCCATCAGTTCTCTGAAGGGAAGGGGCGGGTCATTCTGACAGTGAGGATTGCCAATTTTCAGGGTGGAAATAATCTGGATGTGGCTGATCTTAAGATGCCAGCACGAACCCTTCTAATGTACAGTGGAGAAGACATTCACACCACCTGCTCCAGGTGGGGGCCAATCAATAAATAGCATTACCTTCTGTTTCCCTGACAAAAAGAATCAAATCCAGTGGTAGTGGATGATTCCTGAAAAGTTAGGGTCTGCAGCCGCCCCATCTGTAGTGCTCTAGGTTCTGAAGATCTTGATGCTGGTAGCTCTCTGAAGCACTCTCTCCAGGTGGCCTGACTTTGTAAGAATCACACTCCACATCCTCATTCTCTCTTCCTCTTGCCTCACTGTTTACAGAGAACACAGTCAGGGGGAGGAGAGTCGTTGCCCACAGGTCTGCTGCCCTTCTGGCAGCTCCCCTGCCTGGAAGGGCTTGTTCCTAACTGATTAACCAACAAGCCTTGTGGGGGCGTCGGCCCACCTGGGTCCTGGGCCCTCCAGCAGTCACCAGCTAGCTGTGCTTGTCTCTTGGGCACACACATAGGTCTGTCAGCTACTCTTTCCAGGCAAGCAGTTCTGCAAATGTCATATCCTCTCCATGTAGTAATGCTTTCGGACTTGGGCCACTTTGAGTAACAAACACTATCATATCCAGGAATCTGGGCACCTCGACCTAAGCATGTTGCCAAGTCATATGCTACTTCATGTTCTCCTCTACCACCCACTGACCTGTCCATCTGTCCATCCATCCACCCCCCCATCCATCCATTCACCCATCTATCCACTCACCAGTCCCTCCATCTGTCCACTCACCCACCCATCATCCATCCACACAAGACTTCTAGAGTGTTAATGGCTGCAAGTACAAAGATGACTGCATGGTCCTGACTGTCTATAACTCTCAGCCTGTGATGGGGTAGGGCAGAGTGGAGAGAGATATGTAAAAAAAAAAAATTACATTGCAAAGAGTAAGTGTGATGAGAAAGTACCAAAGTGGCTGGGAGATGTGCCAGGAGACTTCTGGAGCTCAGCCAGCCTGGGGTTCTGGGAGGGACAGTGGAAGGCCTGGGGGAGAGTGTAGGGGGGACCTCGGGCACCAGGCCCTGGGCCAAGTTCCCCAGCAGCAGGGGCTCTTTCTTTTCTTGCCTTGCACCTTAGAACTTTGAGCCCTGGTCTGTTGTGAACAACAATAAAAACCCACCTTTTGTAGAGCTTACGGTGTGCCCATACTGTACTTTCTATTCATTATTGAACTTAATCTTCGCAACAGCCTTAGAAACTTTTTTCACCTTCATTTTATAATAAAATTGAGCTTTAACATGGTTAATGTGCCAAGGTCACATCACGTAGGAATGGGCTGAGCTATGCCCCATCTGTGATTCACTGCCAAGCCTGTGGTCTTAGAAACACAAGCCAGTAAGATGTGGTGTAGTTGAGGGACCAGGCAGTGGTCCCACAACCCCAAACACTGACCCCAAAACTTCTCCACATTTTGTAATGCTTGTGCTGGAAACCATCAGCTGGGCTGATTGCAGAACTCCAAAAGTGCCACGTTGAAGGGCACAGAGGTTCCTGTGGAAGATGGCTCCAACAGAAGATGCCGGGAACTGGGGCTGCCTCGGGTAGTGCTGGGTCAGTGGTTAACCTGCTCCAGACCGAGTGGGCCAGTGCGGTTCCTGAATAATGTACTGCGTTCCCACAGTCAGCAAACACCTGTCGCACGAGTCTGGATGCTGGGCCTGTGTCAACGTTCACAATGTGCCCATAAAGGAAGGCAGCTTGCACTCGACGCTGTCTCCAAAGAGTGCAGCTGATCTTCCTTTTCCAGCCAAAGGAAGACAGCTTGCCAGGTGTATTTATGAATAAATACGTCATTCCCTTTAGTGTTGACATGAACTTTGTACACCTGTGTGTGTATGATGGCTAACCTGAAGTCCAGGAGGTAAAGCCCCCCATTAAGTTCCTAGGCATGGTTTTCTGCTTGGTGCCGCAGCAGGGTGCTTCAGGGGATGTGCTTAGTTTGCCGCCTACTGAAAACCAGCATCTGTATGTCTGAAGGACCCCGTTACTCCAGAGGAAAAGAACAGTGCTGTGCAGCGCACTGTGTTCAAGTCTCACTTCCTGCTCCACAGTGGGGGACCTTGGGCAGGTCACCTAGCGTCATCTCACAAGGTGACCCTGAGGGTGGAAGAAGGTGGCAGGGCCCTGAGGAGCCTGAGTCATGTACGTGTCCTTCTCAGCCCCTCCTCACTGGAATGCAGGTGGACGTCTCCAGCAGTGTCCAGTACACCAGTGAGAGGTTCAAATCTTTATCAGGTGTATTTAAAGTTAATGAATTGAATGAACACTTGCCGTGTGACATTTTTAGGGAAATGAGAGAAAGTGTTGTGAAGAGAGATGAACCCTGCAGCTCCCAGGGGTTGAGATCCCAACCCAGTCATTAACACGTGGCCCAGGCTGGGGCCCTCGGAGCCTGGGAGGGCTGAACCCTCTGGGCAGGAGCACATTCACCTGCTCAGGAGGCAGCGCGCAGGTGGGTGAGAGAAGAAAGGGCATTGAACAGTGGGAAAGGACATGCTTCCAGGGAGCAGCTCCAGAGAACTCCGACTTGAAGGGAGCCAGGAGCCCACTGCACATGGCGGCCGGGTCCCAGAGTCACTGGCCGCTTAGCTCTGGGACAGGTGGAGGAAACATAACTGTCTCTCCACAGCTGGTGCCAGAGCTCCTCCTGACATTTGGCTCAGAAAGTGCTTTGGCGGAGAGCTGGGGTGGAGGACAGACAGAGGAGGAGATTTGCTCTGTGCCCTGCAGGAAAACGTGGACTTCTTGGGGTGAAGGAAGGAGGACATGCCCGAGCAGGGTGGGAGACGGGGCTCCTCCCCGAACCTCCGCTCCCACCCCGGAGCTTCGTGTGAGTGCTTTAATGGGCAGCCAGGAGGGCTCAGGGTCCGCTCTGCCTTGTGCAAGACAGAGGAGGGAGAAGGTGGGACTGGACTGTCCCTTTGGGGGTGAAAGGGCACCCAGAAGGGCTTTAAACTTCTTCTGACCCGAAACATGAGCAGTGGGGTACAGCTACCCTCTGTCTGCAGGACCTGCACCCACAGACTCAACTGACCACAGGGAAAATACTGGGGAGCCACGTCTATACTGAGCATCCAAGCCCTCCCCGGGCCCTGCTCCCTCCGTGGGACTCCTCCCAGCGTTCGGTATTCAGAATCACCAGTCACCAGTGGAGAGTAAGCATGGTGGGAGGAGCTCCTGTGCCACGCTGCTCCCCCAGTGAGGGGACGCCCTCGGTCACCGCAGAGCCGTGCTGGGGGCAGCCCTGGATGTGAGGGCCAGCACACGAGCTTCAGTGGTCTTGGGATTGATGTGGCCTGCAGAGGACACATGTGGGCTGTGCACCTAAAAATAAACCTTATCTTTTTAATTTTTCAGTTGTTGTGCGTCTGTGTTTGCTGCATATGAGGACCGCGTTCCTCGCGGAGAGCCGGGTCCTCCACGGCTCTACATTCTAGTGTAGGCCACCTCTGCATTCCTTTCAGCCCTTCCCTCCTCCTCCTTCCTCCATCTCTTCCCTCCCTCGTTTACAAAAGCTTTAGCTCCTGTTTCTTAGGATCTGTCTTTTATTTTGCTCTTCATTTGTATTTTGGATTTCTCAGGTGAGAGAAACCAGCTTGTTTGCCTGATTTATTAACATCATGGTCTCAAAGTGCACTCGTTTCCCCATGAAGGACTCATTTATCCCTCTTTACGGCAGAGCAGTGCTCTGTGGCGGGTAAACACCGCAGTCCCTTTCTCCACCCAACTGTTGATGGACAGAGAAGCCACTTCCAAGATTTAGTTACTATGAGTTGTGCTGCTACAAACATAGGTATATATGGATCACTGTAGTATTATGTCTGTACTTTGGAAAGACACGTTAAAGAGGAATGGCTGGGACAAATGGAATTTCTAAAAATAAACCTGTTTTGTCAGGTGTTGTGGCACACACATATAATTGCAATATTGGGTTAATAACGCTTAGCTATTGCAGGCTGATCAGGCCCACAGTCTCCCAAACAAGTGGACGATGAAGGCTTAAATAAATGAGACAATGGAAATGATTTCAGGGCTCCAGGGGCGTCTCACTGTTTTATAGCTTCGATATTGTCTGGGTTTAGACAAAGACTTCCCTGGGCAGCCTGTATTTATTTAGTTTTCAAACAAAGGAGGAGAATACTCAAGAAAATGTGGGAATCTCAGGACCGTGGGAGAATTTTCCCAAGTAGTGAATTATGTCAATCAGGAGAACTACCTTATCGTTAGGGTGGTACTTATTGTAGAAGTGTGGAGCCTGCAGCTGCAATCTCCTTGTAGTTAATTGGGGTTGGAGCCAGATGTCCTCAGCTGTGGCCTTACCTTGTCCTTTGAGGCATCACAGCTTCACAGGCCAATGCAGGCCTCAGTAGTGACCAGTGACTCATAGAGTTTCACTTACTATGAGTCTGCTGCCTCTCTTCAGACAAGGAGCCTAAGCTTTGCACAGCTCACAAGTAAACATGGAAAGCCATTGGTTAATATTAAATCCTGCTCAGAGACATTCTGTAGTGATCTCCAACATCCTAGCACTTAGGAGGCTGAGGCAGGAGGCTCCCCATGAGTTCAAGGACAGCCTGAGCTCCATAGTGAGTTCAAGGCCAGCCCGGAATACACAGTATCTCAAAAACAAACAAAAAGAAAAGCACTCCCTCGCAAAGTGTTTTAATTAATGCAGCAGGCTACATTCCAAGAGTGGAATAAGCCTGCTTTGTTGTAAGAGGTAGTAAGTCAGTCCAAAGCAATCTGACATTCTTCTAAAACAAACTCAGGACCTTGCAGTTGCCAGGCAGATGGTATGCCACTGAGCTATATTCCGAGCTTCCTCTAAAGCTGCATAGGGTTAAAGTGAAGCATCCTTGGGCTGTCATCTCCTCTACCAGTTTAGAAAAATGCCGCAAGTGAGTGCTCTGTACAGAATAGCTTCGCTTTATTAGTTCTGTTACATTGCTGGTTAATTACAGGAACCACAGAAGCCTTCAATTAGATCAAAGCTGTAATAAAATACTTTGTTCTGTATTAAGTGTTTCTAGAAGAAACTGATGTTTATCTTTCTAGACAGCGTTATGTTGGCATCCTGTAAAATAATTAAGTCAGATGGTCAGGTTGTTTGGTATTATATTTATGTACACATACACACACACACATACACACATTTTTTGTGACAAGGTCTTGTGTGTTCTAGGCTGACAAAAAATTTAGCAAATTTAGGCAAAAAAATGTTTGAGCAAATTTTAATAACTAGGTGATGGTAACTATCACCCTGAATCCTTTTGCTAACCCCATAAAGTAGACCTCATGATTGTCTTCTCTTGCGGACAATACCATGGAAGGATGTAGAAATTCGGCATCTCTGCTAGGACCTCATGACGGGGAAGCCAGGATTAATGGGGTGACACATGCACACAGGTCTTAACACAGTGTGGGGGGGTGCGGTGTCCTATAAACATGAGTGGGAGATTTGGTGAAGTGAGATGAGCGGAAGGTGAAGCTGCCGTGAAGATGCTACACCAAGTGTGAATTCTGTGTGTAGCGTGTGAGTAAAGATCAGTTTTGAGCTCTGTGATGACCATGGGAGAAATGCAGTCAGTTATGTGCGTGAGAAGTAACTGTGTCCAGGAGGAGAACAGCAGTTCTTTGAGCTTGCACCCCAGTGCCCCGAGGGTGAGGCACACTTACTGTGGCGTGGCTCTAGAAGCCTCGAAAAAGTGACGGCGAAGCCTGGGTAAGATGGAGAAGGTCAAGCTGCCCCAGAAGTGGACAGAGGAGGGGTTGAGAGGCAGAGGAGAAGGGTGTGGCAGAATAGAACGCAAGACAGGAAGCCACCCGAGGACTGTGTTCCCTGGCAGGCCTGGATGACGTGCTGCTCCACAAGGCCATCAGGAGCACGTGAGGGAGCGGCGGGGTGTGGTGGTGTGTGCCTGGAGTCCCAGACATCAGTGCTGAGGCAGGAGGATTGCACGCTTGAAGCTGGCCCAAGCAGCTTGGTGAGAGGCCCATTCATTCCCCCAAAAGGCTGAGGCGTAGCTCAGCGGTAGAACACTAGCCAGGTACACATGTGGCTCTGGGCTCAGTCCGCGGCACTGCAAGTGAATGAATGAATGAATGAGTGAATGAATGCAGTAGGCCCATGACCACCAGGGTCTGGCGATAGATATCACATACCATCTCATGCAGAGCAGTCAGCTCTGCAGAGTGCCAGGATGGCCCTGATATGGGCCCCTGTGACAGGCTTGGCTGACCTCCTGCAGGGTATGCATTCCTCAGAGTCCTTAACAACTGAGCCGTCATCGCACGAAGAACACACAGACCCAGGAGTGAGGAGTTGAAGTAGCCGGAGTCCCATGTACCGCGACTCCCAGTGAATGACCTGTGGGGAACTCTAGCTGGGCCCTCCAGCTATAGGACTGTAATGAGTTCCACTGAGTCACAAAGTACGGCTGTCACCTTGGCTCCCTGGTCCCCAGGGCCCTCAGGGGAGGTGAGGTCAGTCCACAGCAGGAGGAAGTACGCAGGGCCAGGAGGAAGTTGTGCAGAGCCCAGAGGTGTCCCTGGGCCTTTCTGGTACTCTCACTCCCTGGACGTTGGCACTGTCTGGATATGTGCAGCACTACCAGCCTAAGACAGGCCTGGTGGCTTGAGGGCCCATGGAAACTGGGAATCAAGATTCAGGTCACTTTGCCATGGAAGCCACTGACCAGGACCTCCAAGGCAATGGCTGGGAGGAAGGGGTTAAAGTGGGCAGTGGGGCCCGGAGAAGGCGAGGGCTGGCCGTGGTCCTGGTGAGGACACTAATGCTGACCGCCCTCTGCCGCCTTCCTGTCTGAGGACTCCTGATTGGCTGAGGCTTCCTTGAGTCTGTGCTGTACCCTCCATGCACTGTACCTGCTGTTCTCTTTCTCCCTGCCCTGGCTCTCCCCCTTGATCCTTGCTGGCCTTTCTCGGTAATTCTCTCATTCATCTCAGCTTGTCCAAGGACCTGAGCTAATGCATGCTCAGCAGTGAGTCGCTGGCGGGGTCAGGCGGGCAGAAGGAGCAGCGAGTGTGCACCTCGGCCCATGCCTTCACCATCACTGCTCACGCAGTAAATAGGCCTGGCAAGCGGTGATTGCAGCTCTGCCCCAGAGGACACCCACAATCAGATCAAGTCAGCAAGTTGAGAAACAAGGTGTGAAGGGCTGAGCGGAGTTGAACTTCCAACTGAGGTCAGATTGCTGCCAAGGCCCTTGGCCTGCTCAGCGAGGGCACCGTCAGCCCAAGATCAGAGCTGGCATCTCCCCAGAACGTAAGCAGCCCAGGACAACGGTGGTGGGATTCTCCAACTCCACAGCCTGGTTTTACTTGAGTAACACTCTGAAGGCTGCACTCGCAGATCTTATTCCCAGCAGGGCTGCCAAGGGGTACTTGGGGCTGCAGGCTGTCAATAATGTTAGTGTGAAAGACTGTAATGTGGGCGTGCCCAGTCACACACCACAGGATCCATCTGTTGTTTACTGTTTTTCTTTCCTTGATTATTCCTTGAGCAGATACCTGTGGGACTTTTATTATGTATAACTTTGAGGTGCATAATAACTTTAAGGTACAAAAATTTATAGATTCCTTCCCCCATTACCTTTAATAATTGAGAATATTGATGTAAAAAAACAGAAAATTAGATACTTCAAAACGCTTTAAAACATTTACCTGTATAAAACCTAGAGTAATGGGGAATGAACATGGGTGCCAACCCCTTCCACCTTGATACACCATAAATCTTTTCCCCATCTCAGTATGCATCACTCTGACATTATTCTGGCGACTCATTCACTTGTTTTAACCACATTCCTTGCCAAGGCATCTCTTCTTTTTATTTCACTTTTGCATGCACGGTAGTACCCAGTGCACGGCACAGAACTGGTCCTCAGCAGGTCCCTGTTGTATTCGTCTGTGTAGCCCAGCCTACAGGGATGGGAGGCCTTTTCTCAGACACCACAGGCAGAATCACAATGCAAATGAATGAACAAACAAAAATCCAACAATTCTCAACAATTCAACATACTCAGGAGTAGGAAAATGGAAAGCTTTTACGAGTACAGTTTTCTTAGGGTAAAGAATATGGTGGAGAAATTTCTCACAGAGAAAGGACTGTGTTTTTATTAAAGATCTCATTGTACGTTGACAGAAGATTCTCCCATCCCAGTAGATGGTGGGCAAAAAACCAAAACAGACTATTCCTGCTGTCACTCCACAAAAACACAGATAAATTAAGTGAGCAAAGTAGAAGGAAACTAGTGAGAAAGCATACAAGAAATTACCGAGCTCCTTAATAGCTGTGAAAATTAAAAATTAAACAAGGTACATTTAAAAAGCATTAAAGGTGCAAACCATTTAAAAATTATAATGTCCATGGTTACAGAATCTTTGTCCATTTTTCAGGGCGATGTAAGTTTACAGAGACTACATGGAAAGTAACCTGGTAATATGAATTCACAAATTCAGAATCTCAAAACCTGCAACCCATTTGGTCAATAATCTCTTTCCTAGGAATCTCTCCAAAAGTAATTATTTAAATGTTATTTAAATGTTTAAATTAAAAGTAATTATTTAAATATTTAAATAGTAATTATTCGTGTTTAATTACTATTTTAAAATTATGTGCATGAAGACATGCATTAGTTAGGAAGACCTGGAGACAGAAGTAGGCTTGTAAATTTCAATTACGTTTAAGGAACAGTTTACAAAACTATATGTGCATTATGTAATTCAAAATAAAACTGACAAAATAACTGGAAGAAAATATATCACAGCTATGTTTATGTTAGGGTTGGACTTATGGCTCTCCATGTTTACCTGTTTAGTTTCCAACCTCTGTGATAAAATTTGGTGGTTTGTACACTGGGGTTTTAGTTGAACGTTGTTCATCGCTTCTCCACCTTTTGGCTAAGATCAAGTGCAGTTGAGTGTTATTCAGCACAACCTTTTAAAGACAGATCTCATTGTCGGACTGTATTCCTGTTAAGTAGGCATACCACAGCACTGAAGCGGAGAAATACCGCCCTAGGGTGAATCTTCCAAAATAAAAACCTGCTTGCAGCAGGGCTTGGTGGCGCATGCCTGTACTCCCAGTGCTTGGGAGGCTGAGGCAGGAGGATCATTGTGAGTTCAGGACCAGCCTGGGCTACAAAATGAGTTTACGGCCAGCCTGAACTGCATAGTAAGACCTTATCTCAAAAAAACCAAACAAAAAACCAAAAACCTGCTTGCATACCTGCAGAACACACTACTTCTTACGGGTAAAGTTTTTGCATAATGCTCCTTTTTGACAGTCCCTGGCTACATGGTGTGGGCCATTTCTGATGGACTGTGGGCCTCGTCCCCACTCCCAGCAATTGTCTGCTACTTGGGGGTCTCTGCTGACTTCTGCAGGCTGGGCTGGGGGGTGCCTGTGTCACTGTTAGAGAAGCATGGTCATGGCAAGGTCTTGATGCCTGTCTGTCTGGCCAGCTGCACAGTGAGCCTGCCTAGGTCAGAAGTCTTTTTCAACCAGAATCCTCAGTGATGCCTGCCTAGTAGGAGGCAGGGGTCCGACTCACCCAAGGCCTCGGCCTGTTCCACTTTATAAGTGGCCAGGTTTGTTGAGTACAATGGGCTCCCTGTTGCCTTCCTTTTTTTCCTTTGGTTTTTTGCGACAGGATCTTACTATGTAGCCAGGCCTTTGGCTTCCTAAACTCTAGGCCGATAAGTATGCGTCACCACGCCCGGCTGTTCTTTTTTCTCTTCTCATCTGAAATGTTTTTTCATGGCTCTGTCTACACTCATGTCACTCCACCTTCCTTAAGGACCAGATTTAAAAACTAAATGACCAAGATTGACTGAGTCAGTGCGGTTCCCTAGGTTTTCGTCTTTTTGAGACAGGGTCTTGCTATGCAGCTCAGAAGGCCTTGAGCTCACCAGCCCAGGCTGGTTTCCAACTTGCAACGATCCTCCTGCCTCAGCCTCTGGAATGCTGGGATTACAGGTATGTGCCACCATGCCCGGCATGTATGGTTTTAAATTGCTTGCAGTGAAGGCTTAATAAAGAGCTATAAGCTCTGGTTAACAGGTGGAGAAAATGACGCAAAGAGTTGCAGGGTGGTCACAGTGAGCCTGGCAGCCAGGACAGGGCAGGACAGCACCCAGAGGTGTCTGGCTGGGCCCTGCCTTTTCCCTCTCCCACCTGGCCTGGCCCAGCAGGCTTGGGAAGGCGTTCTGGCAGCCAGTCAAGTTTTATGAGAGATTTGTTGAGCGATTAGGGAAGCAGGCGGTATGTAGTGGAGGCCAACCTAAAACCCACGACCTGGGGTCAGACGTGCAGAGGGCACAGCCCAGGGGATTTTACCGGGGTTTTCAAGAGGAAGCTGGGGAGGGAGGGATCAGGCGGGATTCTATGGGCTCTGTGCCGAGGGCCAGTCAGGCTGAGTGAACTTGGTCCTTCCCACCAGGCAAGGGCAGCTGGGACCCTCGGGGGACCTGGAAGGGGATGCCTGCAGCCAGCCAGGAAGTGGACGGCGGGTCCGGCTGAGGGCGTAGGGGTTGGAGCCTGGCTGTAACAGGACCCCAGAAGCACCGAACTGAGACTGGTCTCCTCCTGGACACTACAAGGCCGACGCCTAGTCCGAATGACGGTCAGCACATAGTGAAAAGCGCTAACGCAAACCAGGTTCTAGGCTTTCCCGTGACGTACTTTCCCCACTCGCCGCACTCGGCACAGGGTAGCGGCGTCCAGGCCACGGTGCCAGCTGGAGGCCTGATTTCTGGGGAGGCTGTTCAGAGGGCTGGGATCGGGACAGAGTTGCGCGCGGTGACCACCCCCTGCACGCTCCCCCCGCCCTCACCGTCTTCCAAGGCCAGGGGCTGGGGGCGGGGGACCCTGGTGCGCAGAGGACCCCGTTCGGGTCCGCGCACGGAGTCCACGCGGCGGGTCGTGGCCGCGCGCTGCCGCTTCGCCCAAGGCCCCGCCCCTTCCCCGCCCCTGCCTCGCGGGAGGGGCCATTGGGGCGGGGCTTGCCGTGGGTGAGAGGCGGGGCCTTTCCTGGGTGGGCGGGGCCGCTCCTTGAGGCGCCGCGGGAGGCGGGGCGAGCGGCGGCGGCGCGGGAGGGACGCGAGCACAGGCCTCGGCGGTAGCCGAGTACCGAACACTGAGGAAGTCGGCCCTGCCCGCTGCCTCGCGACGCGCGCTCCTCAGCCCGGGCGCATCGCCGGGCCCAGCGCGCTGGCTACCTCGGCGCGAGCGTGGACCCGGACGGCGCGGTGCGCGGCGCACGAGGAAGTGAGTGTGGGCCTGGCGGCGGCGGGGGTTTCCACCGGGCGCAGGGTGCGGGGCGCGGGGCGCGGGGAGGCCGGCGCCGTCCCCTCCCCGCCCTCGGCCCGGGCTCGGGCGCGCGCCGCGACATCCTGTTTACCCGGGCGACGCTGGGGCCGCGAGTGCGCGCCCGAGCGGGACCGGGCCAGGCTCGGGGGGTCCGGGTCGAGCCTAGACGCGGGCCGCGCCCTGCTCTGCCGGTCCTGTCAGCCCTGGGCGGGGAGCGGGGACAGCGCGACTGATGGCAGAGGGTAGCGGCCCAACTACTTAGAAGGTATCCCAACCAGCCGGCTCGGGCTCCCGATCTGGCGGGGGAGATCGACGACACCCTGGAGTCGAGCCCGGCGCAGGGCTCTGCGGACGGAGGGGCTTCTCCCGGCAGGCTCCAGGATCGGCGTCCTCGATCGGGTGTCGCGTCCCGTCTTTGGGCGACGATCCGTGCGTTCCCGGGCGGAGCCCTTCTGTGCCACTTAGTGACCTGAGCTGTCGTGACGCCCACCCGCGTCGGGTCCACCGCCACCCGAGCCACTAACGTGGCCCCTCATTCCGCCAGTGCTGGTGTTTTTCTAGTGGCGTAGAATTGCCTTTACTTCCTGCAGAGAGGAGGCAGTAAAAACCCCCGGGCTGTGTGAAAGGATCCGTGTAACGCAGACTACCAGATGCGAACGTGGAGTCTGGTTGTTGACTGCTTGTAGATAAGGTCTGAGTTATGTGTGGGCTCCCATAGTGGAAAAGGACTTTTAAAAGACGAACATTTTGAATTGATTACATTTTTGTTCCTCCCTTTCCAAAACCCTATTTTGGTCCGTTTTGTTGTTTGTCACTTTTGCTTTTAGTGGAGCTGTGTGTTTCCAAGTCAGGGAATCATTTTCAAGGAGGGCGCAGTGTGGCGTTTTGTACTTTGCGGTGAATATTGATGGGGACCGCCGGAGTCCTGGACACTTCTGGTACAATATGCTTTGTAACGTCGAGATCTGAACCACCTTTAAAGACTCGACGACATCATGTCATCATGCTCAGGAATAATCACGATATTGTCTCAATTCTGCGGATCATGTTAACTAAGCACTTTTAACTGCATGTTATCTTTCTGTATACAACTACATAACTAGTACCACAAATCTCAGACAAATCTTAGTACTAGAACTAGTAGTTCTAATACTAAAACTCCTAGTACTAGAATTTCGAGGTGAACACTGCAACCAGTTTAAATTGTTTCTCTCATTTCACAGTATACTAATTATTTACTGTCATTGGGAAATGCCCATAATGAATGATTTAGACATTGGCAAAATAATTGAACATTCCCCAAAATATAACTACATTTCAGTTTGTTGTAATTTAGGCAGTTTTAGTATCAGAGAAGCCTTTAGCTAAGGCTGTATTTGTAATTATCTCGCTGATCATTTGAGATCTAAGGTGTCAAAGGGACTAGGTTACAAAATCTTTTCAGTTTGGGCACTTGGGTGAAAATAAGGAATTTTGAGGGCAGGATTGCCTTGCAGGAATAAACTTGTATTAAATTCCATGAAGAAACTTAATCTGAGGATTGTGAGGCGTCAGTTGAGATTTTAAGTTTATAAACACTAGTGGTTTCAACAGCAGACTGCCAGCTATAAATGCTAATCATATTCTGAGGTTATCACTCACTTCCTTTGTAGTAAGACATATTTGAAAGCTCACCCAAGTGAAACAAGTATGGAGAATATGCATAGATCTGTACCCATTTTCATAGAAGCCTACGTGAAAATCACTGCATTAGTGAGGTCTCTGTGTTTTCTAATCTCAGATTCCTCTGCCTTCGTTTTGTATACTCTTAACTATATTCTAGTGAGATGATAATATGTTAGTAAAAGTTTTGTCTCAGATGTGCATATTTGTATAAAGAAAATTTTCTTGTTCATCTCCACATTAAAAAATACTGTATCAGGTGGTGGGGAATCGGTGAACAAGCTGAGTCCTGCTGAGCAGGCAGCTTTCCTCTTGGTGGTTAGGCGGCTGTGTGGAGCAAGGTCTGCTGTGGACGGAGGTGCCAGGGCAACCCTGCAGATTCTTGTAGACAGAAGGTTCTCCTCTGGGTACAGTTTTGTACCCTAGGTGGTGCTTGCAGGTTTTGGAGAGGTTTTGGTAGCTGTAACTTGAGATAGTTTGGTACTATGGACATCTAATAAGTAGAAGGCAGGGATGTTAGCCACTAAACATCCCGTAGTGCACAGCTCCCCACCACCACCAGCAGAGTATTATCGGTAAATAGTGCATAAGCTGAGAAATCTCATTTCACTTCTGGCCACCTTTTTTCTCATCTGTGAAGCAGAAATAAAAATATCTACCTCGGTTATCTCACAGAATTTCTGGGGCAGGTCAGGTAAATAATGCATAGGTAATGTACAGAAACAGAAATTCTACACACATTATAATTATTTGTTTTTCTAAGTGTATTGTTAGATATATTGGTAGTTGCTGAGCAAAAACTGGTAGATTGTTTGATACTACTTTTTTCTTTTTTGGCAATACTGGGGATGAACCCAGGATCTTTGATATACTAGGTAAGCGTTGTACCATTGAGGTACATCTCTAGCCCTTTTTAAAATTTATTTTTAGACAGGATCTTGGTAGGTTGGCTTCCAGTGTGTGATCTTCCTGTCTCAGCCTTCTCAGTAGTTGGGATTACAGGCCTGCACAGTTGAGCTTAGCCATTTTTTCTTTTTTAGAAATTACACTGGAGGCCCCTTGTGGTAGTGTGTAGCTACTTGGAAGCCCGAGGCAGGAGGATTGTTGGAGTGATTGTTTGAGGTGTTCCTGCTCAGGAGAGGTGAATTAGTTATGAGAGGCACTGGAAAAACCCACTTGTTGGTTTTAGCCATTTCACTGCTATCCAGGCTGCATTCTTGGTCGCCTTGGCGCTTCCCCTGCACCGCTTGCCGCCCCTGGCCCTAGCTGGGTACACAGGTTTTGCTTCCTGTCACAGGCTGTCTGGTAGCTTGAGGCTTCACCCAGCTGCCATGTTGTACAGCGATGTTCAGGCAGGAAACCAGCCCCTCTGAGGCTCTTCCTCTGAGTGCCTGTGTTTGCGGCAGTTTGGAGGCTGAGAGCAGCTACAAACAGTCAGCTCGTTTCCTGAGACCTTGACTTCCAAGGGTTTATGATCTGTGAGCCTTCACAGCTGGCAGCGGGCATGCATTCTTCCTGGGTGTTGGGAGACAAGATGTGCTGTGAGGAGCAGAAGAAAATTTTCTCTTAAGTCTGCTCTGGCCAGATGACAGCTGGCATTGGGTGGGATATTTTTCATCTGGGTAACTGATTTTATTCCACAGTAATAGTCACAAGGCATTTTGTTTATTCATTTAGCAAATATTTGTTGAACTCTTGCTGTGAGTCTCAGTGAATAAATAGGACAAAATGGGGGAATGTCTGCCTGCGTGGAGTGTGCAGTGTGCTGAAGGCCCTGGGGACACGCGCGGCTTGTGGCTGAGGTTGTGCACACAAGAGTGAGGCGGACTGTGGGCCCTGGAGCCTTTCCCAGCAGCCTTCAGACTCTTCTGGAAGTCTGTGCCTGAGGGGGAGCTTCCCTTTTTGTTTTCTTTTTAAATTACTGATGAATTAATTTTTTGTTTATACAAACCTCTCGGTACCTACTCTATGCCTGGTAAATGGATAAGGCACTGCTTGTGATGGAAATCAGCCTATCCTATGTAGCTACAGTGCAGTGTGGGTCATGCTAGGAGGAGGTGAAATTAAGAACCACCAGGACCCCGAAGAGAGTGAACCTCTGTGTGGAGCCTTTTCCATGTGCTTGATGAAGAGGCTTCCACTGAGGGTCCCAGGGGTGGCGAGGGAGGGTCCTCTAAGTAGCAGCATGGGGAAGGGCATGAGGTCATGCTGAGGGCATGCGTGTGTGTGGTGTCATGGCACACTTGAAAGCAGCTGCCGTGACCATAGCAGCTCCTTGGAAGGGTGCAGAAATGGGGCAGGCCATAGTGAAGATAGGGCTGGTGGTGAAGACTGACCGTCCCCAAGCCTGTGAGTGTTGTGTGGTTGGGACTGGGGCCCTAGCTGCACACATGAGAGAGGAGGAGCCAGCGAAGATTTTGGATGCAGGAACTGGGTCATGTGCGAGTAGGAGAAGCAGGAGGCATGGAAGGCTCTTGCAGGGTTGGTGTCTGGTGACTGGGGTGCACCCTTGCATTGCCCCACTGCAGGGATGCTGTGCTTGGCACCACTTACAGGTCACTTAAAGATGGCACAGAACAGGGACAGTGTGTGGCCCTGCTCACACCGGCTCTGATGGGCCTTGACTGTCAAGGTCTCTGACAGTGCACCTTGCCAGCCTTCAGAGAGAAGACGAAACAAGAAGCCTCACTCGGGGTGGTGTGCAGGGAGGCTGGTCCTCCTTTTGGCTTGGGGTGAGGAGCAGATTTGTGAAAAAGGGGCTGGCCCTGGGATGTTTGGGGGTGGGGGAGACCTTTGTAATACACAGGCAATTTGAAGTTGTCACTGTTGCCACACAGCATGGTACTGGTAATGGTGACCAAGGAATGCACTCTGAAGGGGTCCAGGTGCAGAGCAGCACTGCAGTGAGAGTCTGGTCTCGGCAGAAAAGGGCCGCCTTGGACGCCTGGCAAAGGGTCTGGGCTGTACATGGCATGGCAGGGAGAGCTAGAGGATAAGAAGCTGCTGCGGATTTCCACAGGGTGAGTTCAAAGACTTTCACTCCTGAGGGAGTGCATTCTCTATGAGTAATGCACAGTGGACACCTCAGGGCAAGCTGGGAAGGAGGCTCCGTAGCTGTTTGTGTGGGATGCAGTGACAGCCTGACCCTGCTATAGGTGGCTGTGGCATGAGTGAGTGGTGCTCCAGATACAGAGCAGGTGGGATAATTGCATTTTAGCCTTGTTTTCTTCTTGGTGTTGGGGTCTGTCTGTTTCTGCAGGCCTGGGACCTAGAATGGCTTGATTCTAGCTGGAGGACAGGCACACATTATACCTGTTTTCTTATCCATAGAGTAAAGGTAAAGATAATATCCCTACGGTGGTTTTGAGGTCTGAATGATTACGCTTACAGAATTTTTAAGTGATTGGTATATAAGCTTTGTGTCAATATAAAAAATAATTCAAATTATATCCAGGATATTTTAGGGTGGCCAGAAGTGCCATCCTGTAGGTGCAAAACACACACATGCTGAAACCAGTGGCTGGTGTGTTATTAGAAAGCTTCACTTAGAAGTAGGTAGATTAAAAAAGAAAATCTGCTTAAGAGGGCCGCTTCCTATGTCTAGAAACATGTAGACAGCACTCAAGGCAGTGAACTATACTTACTTCCATTTCTGAAGAATAATGAGAAACAGAGATGCTTTCATTTAAATGCCCCCTAAGGTATGTCCTTCTGTAGCAGTGTGCTAGATTTCTGGGAGGGTTTGTAGAGAGATACAGCATTGCTTCCACTGGTGCTGTTACAGGGCTGGAAGTGGGTGCTGGCAGAGAGGCGCCAGGCGCATCTGCTTGGAAAACCATCTTCAGAGTGGTGTGGAGATTAAAATCTTACAAATCAGATCACACTGCAGGGAGTCTGGCTGCTTAAGAAGCTGTAGGAGATAAAGGAACTCTCATTGTTCAGTTTCCACTGAGAGTTGTTCTATAGTTTCTATAGTTTCTATTTCTAGAAATAGAAACCATAGCATACTATGCTTTCCTAAGGCAGGACCTACCCAGAACGCAAAACGGTGCAGAGCCAGCCTTGCTGTGTATGTGCTTACATATTGGAGCATGTTGGTGCTCAGTGACCCTTACATTGGACAGGTTTCCTGGATTTGGGAGTTACCCTGCTCTTGAGAGCAGCAGTTGCACCTGCTGGGAGAGAGTTGTTAAGATCCTTCTCATCCCAAGTGTGTTGATGGAGGGCTCAGCTGTGCCTGCAGCTTGGAGGAGGAGAAGGCAGAGCTCCCTAATGGGATAATTGAGGGACAGTGGGTGTGGAGTCCTCCTGCCCAGAGAAGAGGCTGGGCTGTAGGTATTTAAAAAGTAACCTAGGGGGCTGGGGATATAGCTTGGTGGAATAAGTGCCTGCTTAGCAAGCGCAAGGTCCTGAGTTCGATCCCCAGTACCGACAAAATAAATAAATAAATAAATAAAAAGT
Organism: Dinomys branickii; assembly: GCA_004027595.1. Lineage (NCBI taxonomy): Eukaryota > Metazoa > Chordata > Mammalia > Rodentia > Dinomyidae > Dinomys > Dinomys branickii. The sequence continues at coordinate 48,699 of PVLD010008234.1, read as the reverse complement.
AACCTAGCTATTTCTGCTAGAGTCAGAAGCGTCCCTTACCTAATGTATCTGCAATATGGCTCTCAGCTTATTTTTTAAATAACAATTTGTTATTAATGCAACTCTGATTTGCTTTTCATGCTGTTGTAAAGGGCTCAAGTGTATTAAAACTGACAGCGGTTCACTCAGTTAAGCACAATTATGTCTGTAGCCTAGCTGCATAGTTTGCTCACACTGTAGCAACACTGTAATTCATAGTATTTTTTCAGCTAGTAGAAAAAATAGAATTTAATATAATCTTTCCTCTTACAGTAATGTAAAGACAAAAGGGAATAACAGCTGCCCCAAAGCAGGAAGTTGCTGTTGAACTGGTGCAGGTCACCCATAGAGTGGCCGTCAGTTGCATACTATAAAGAGCCTCAGTGAATCTCCACCATGCGCCTTACAGTCTAGGTATAAAATATCCCAAGTCTCTTGTTTGAAGGTGGGGTGTGAGGGATGATAACTTTGGAGAACCTCGTTCATCCTCGTTTGTTCTTTTCCTTCTTTACAGTGTGGACCTTCACTCAGGGTGGCTGCAGGTGGGGGAGGTTGAAGGTCAGATTGCCTGCTTGCAAACTATAAGCCTTAGGTTGGGATTTGGGAAGTGGGCTCAAGGAAGTCAGTGGGTCCCAGGGTGGCAGCAGTGCTGCCCAGCTTTGCTGCTCATCTTTTGTTGAGTAGCTCTCTGTAGATGGCCTGCAGGTGACCGGGACAGTGAAGTGCTGCCCTTGGGGAGATGCTCTGCTAGGGGAAAGACAGGCGTGGAATAGTCACACAGCTGCTTGTGACAGAGGGACATCTAGGTGGCTCTGAGACAGGGGGCAGTAAAAAGGGGTCTGCTGCTCTGGACCCGAAGGCTGAGTGAGCCCATAAGAAGGCAAGGCATTTTCCAGCCAGAGGGCCCAGGGTGTGCAAGCGCCTATGGCAGGGCCAGCGTCCTGCACCTGGCGCGACTCGGGAAAAGTGTGGCTGGGGAAGGGTGGGCACCAGTCAGGTAGGGCTCGAGGGCCTTGCTGCGCCAGGCTTCCGCCTAGGTGGTAGGGAAGCAGAGCTTTAAACACGCCAGAGACTGTGGTGAGGGTTCCTGGTGTAGTGTGGAGAGCAGTGGCCCCTCCCTCGGCCGCACCCCACTTCCTCCACTCTCACTTCCTGCTGCCCCGGGTCCTTAACTCTTTCACACCGGCTGCTGCCACTGTCACACTCTAAGGCTGCTTCCTGAGATCACCAGTGACCTTTTTGCTGTGGCATGGTGACGCCTTTTCTCTGCCCTTGTTATGGGAAACATTTTGTGCTGCTGAAACCTCCCTGCTGGCAGAGGTCCCCAGCCCCAGGCTGGCTGGCCCTGAGTCAGTACTACTTGTCTCTGCCTCTGCACAAGTCTCAGACTCTTCCCCAAGCTTCCTGAAGGCCCTTGAGTGGCAAATCTTTCCCATTCGTCCTTAAGCCTGGGACAAGGACCCTCTTCATGCACTGGGGAGCAAGAGGTAGGGGCTTCACCAGGTTCTCAGCAGCTAAACATATTGGTAAATGCGACACTTGCAGCTTTGTGTTGTTGTTTTCTTTCAGTTGTTGTTGTTTTTGGGGGACAGGGTCTTGCTTTGTAGCCCAGGCTGGGCTTGAATTTGGGGGCAGTCCTGCTTCAGCCTGTAGAGTGCTGGGATTATAGACGTGCAACACCATACCTACCTAATCTGCTTTTCTTCCACTTTTTTTTCCTTTTGGAACTGGGAATTGAACTAAGGAACTTGTGCTTGCCAGGCAGGCACTGTGCCACTGAGCTCTATTCCTGGCTCTGTTCCACTTCTCCTCCCCTCCCCTCCCCTCCCCTCTTTTTTCTTTCTTTTCTTTCTCTTTGAGACAGGGTCTCATTACGCAGTTCAGGCTGGTCTTGAACTCACTTTGTAGCCCAGGCTGGTCTCAAACTCACAACAGTCCTCCTTCCTCAGCCTCCCCAGTGCTGAGATTACAGGCATGCACCACCACACCCACCACTCTGCTTTTTTAATACATCTTTATGAGCATTTTCAGACTCAAGGACCATGCAGGCTCCATCATAGCTACTGAGCTCCGCCTGTGTTAGCCTGAAGGCAGCTGTAGAGACAGCCTGAGACCAGCAAATGTGGCAGTGTTCCAGTGATACTTGATGTGCAGATGCCCAAATTTGTGCTTCTACCCCCACCCAACCTCCACCCGGTTAGTACATTGGATACATTTCTTCTTACAGACAGCAAAGGCAGGAAGGGATGGAAAGGGAAGGAAGAATGGAAAGGAAGGAAGGAAAGAAGAAAGGAAACTGCTGTAGCTCATTTCGTTTCCTTGCTGTTGAGATCAGGGTTAAGTACGGGCCTATGTTTTGTTGGTCCAGTTCTCGTACACTAACTCTGCCTCAGTCTCCGCAGGTACCTCAGGTGTTCAGGCCCTGTGGATGAATATGTTGGATATGTTTGTGTATTTTTACAGCAGTCCTCAGCTTTCTCTTTTCTGGTCACAGAAGTACAAATAGTAGCTCCCCTTAGCTTCCCCCTGCAGCGACGACAGGGGTTAGGAGAGAGTAAGCCTGGCAGCCTGCAGAAGGCTTTGGGGTGGTGTGGGGCCCCTGCACCAGGGGCCAGTTACCAGTCGAGTGCATGTGCGTGTGTGTGTGCGTGTGTATGTGTGTGTGTGTGTGTGTGTGTGTGTGTGTGTGTGTGTAGGAAGCTCTTACTGTGTCAGCTGTGGGGTGATGTGCTTTGCATTTGCTATTTAGTAGTCAGAGAATGGGATTTTAATGGTATCAGTTTTTAGATGAGAAAATAACACTAATGGCAGTTGGAATTTAAATCTGAGGCTCTCTGGATACAAATGTACTCTTCAGAATAAATTTTTCCTGTTGGCTTGTGCTTTTTGTCTTTTTGCTGATGTCAGCATGAGACCCTAGGAAACTTGATCCTGTGTTGTTTTCTGGAGAAGCCTGGCACTTGGGGAGCAATTCTAGGTCCTTGGAACAGTGGCTCCAACCATCTGCACAGTGCTCAATGTTCTTAGATGTGGAGCAGTGAAGACGGCCCCAAACCGCCTTCAGCCCCTGTGTTGCCCCGGCTGGCCCTGACCACCTGGGTGCCTGCAAGCACCTGCCTCAGCTTCCTGAGTAGCTGGACCCTAGGGTGTGACATGGTGCCCTGAAGCATTCCTTTCTAAAAACTGTTGGGAGCAGAGCAGCAGGGTTGGTTTAGCTGTCTCCAGAGAGTGTGTTTCAGGGAATCCTGTACTGACTGCAGCACTAGGCCTGTGGCCTATCCCCAGCGCTCCACAGACATAGCATTTTAATACCTGTCAATTCCGGTAACTGGGGTCTAGCTTTGTGTCGAGGGGCGATTGTACAATGTGCTAGTGCTGAGCTGCTGGTGGCAGGGACAGCCTCAAGCTGGCACTTCTGGGTTCCAAGTCCAGTGATACTTTCACGAAGCCTCGCCAGGTACACTCGGACTCAAGCCAGCAGCATTTAATGAGTTCCTTACCACCTGCTTGCAGGAAGTCTGTAAATGATCACATCTTGTTTGTACTCTTCTAGCTGGGAGCTTTGTAGGTAGATATTTATTACTGCAGTTACAACCTTCTCCTGTGTGTACATGGGTAGCTACTGGCCACAGAAGCATCAGTGTGAGATAGCAGGCCAGACTCCCCAGTCTGCTGTGGGCTTGAGTTCTGGTTTCCTCACTAGTGGGTGATAGGGGCACGTTGCTCAGCCTCTTTGTGCTGTAGGGTCCTCACCCTCGAGAGTAATGCTGAGGTTAGTGCTTCCTTTGGCCTTCTTATCTTGTGTGGACGTCCTGGAAGTGCCCTGGAATCCCCCTATCTGTTTTCAGGGACTCCTGTGTGCATCACACTCCTGTCTTTCATGCCTTCTGTTATCCAGGGACATTTTATTTTGCTGTCTTGTGGCTTGTCCTTTTGAGTCTTGGCTGACATCTGCATTTAAATCAGGAGGACCTTGTCTCAGGTGTTCAAGTCAGGCTGTCGTCTTCTGTGTGCCACATTCTTGTTACTCTCCTTCCTTGTGTACTTCTTGCTGAGATTCTTTGAAAAAGCTGCTCTTCTTTTATTTGGAAATGGAACATTTCCTAATAATGTATGTCAGCCCTGCTTGTGTGTTAAGGAGCCGCCTCTCAAAAGAACAAATGAAAACTCTGAAATGCCTTCCACTTTAGTGAGTGCTTACTCTGCAGGCAGACACACAGAGAGCCAGTGGGGTGGGCCGAGAAGGGCTAGGAGCACCCAGGTTCCCTGGGGTTCCCTCAAAGGCAGGCCTGGCCAGCTCCTGCCTCCTGCACCCCTCAGCCTGTGCCTGGCCCCCATTGACAGCGTGCATGCTCTGACTGCAGCGCTGTCTGATCTGGGCAGAGGTGGTGGTCCAGATGCCTCCCGTGTTAAATTGGTCTTCTGTGTGTTGGTTCAGAAACTGATGTGCGTTTACAGTAGGGTCAAAATGTGCTCCCTGTTTTAAACAAAACCTGGGAATGAGTGCAGGTGGAGCAATGTTTAAGCTGATGGCTGCGGGTCTGTCTGAGTGTGCTGCTGCATCCGTGTGCTATGAAGGTGGAGAATGAGGCCTAAGTGGGCATGCTGTGGTAGGCACCTGTGTGTCCTGCACCGTTGCCCTTGTGTTTGTCACATAGTGAACCCTGTGTGAAGAGCCCTGTTGGATCTGGCAAAAGTTGGGGAGGCTGAGCTGAAGGGATCACTTTAGCACAGGAGCTTGAGACCCTGGGGAACCGGGCAAGATGCAGGTTCAAAGAGTAAGGTTTTTTTGAGGGGAGTAGTGGAGAGTGATACTGGGATTGAAACCAGGGACTTTGTTTGCACTGAGGTATACCCCTAGCATCGTATTTCAAAGTTTTAGTTTGAGACAGAGTCTTGGTAAGTTGCTAATTTGCAGGCTATGCTTGGTTGGCTAAAGGGTTCTTTATATTTTTCTGTTTGATGTATTTTTTGATTAAAAATCAATGGAGTAAGGATCAGGCAATATCAAAAGTGGAATATTGCCACATAATTGCCAATCAGATGAAAGTGCTGTCCATGCTGGGTTGGGTGACATCTGACGGTGTTTGGGAGCCAGACACTCAGGAGATTACTTTGAGTATTGGGAAACAAGGAAAGCAGTCAGACGAGTTTCTTCTTGGCTGGCAGACCTGTGTACTTTTCTCAGGTTAGAACTGATAGGGCTAATGGTTTTATGAGGTCACCTAGCCCTGTTTGTTGTGAACCTGAACATATTTGGTGCTGAGTTTACAAAACCTGTCTAATAAATACTACTTAAGGACTAGTGATACACAGTGGTCATAAAATCTTCTAATAAATTTAGGAGTTGGGAGAAATCAGAGTTGCCTAGGAAGCACTTTTTTCAGTTTTGCAGTAGACAAAAGAATCCGAGCACTTACGTGACTCGCCCAAGACCTCTGTGGGCTGATGCTTGTGTGTTTTCCTCCAGCGTGTTAGGTGTGTGAGAACAGCCTGCTTGCTAGGAAACTAAGTACCCATTAGATCAAACAGTTCTGGCAGGAGACTTAGGAATTATCTGAGAGAAGTAGGGTCCACCAGGGCCCACTTCCCCCACACTGTGAGGGCAGGGCTCAGGTGGAGAGTGCAGCTGCTGGGTAAGGCACCCAAGTGTGCCAGGCCCAGGGTGTGGCTGGGCAGATGGCACAGAGCCCCAGTGGCAGCTGCTGCTTTTCCTTAGGAACAAATGAATGAACACAAGCTTTATCTCTAAGAAGGGTAAAACTGCTCTAGTTTTTAAAGATTTGATGATACTATCTGTGCAAATCTTTAATAAAATCTTTAATATTGACATTTACTTGTACATTAAAGCTATTTTTACTTATTCTGTTCAAGTCTTTGCCCATAATGTGTGTGTGTTACAGAATTTTCATTGAAGGATCAGTATATATCTGTCTCAGCCAGGTATGGTGGCACATGCCTATAATCCCAGCACTAAGGAAGCTGAGACAGGAGTATTGCGAGTTTGAGGCCAGCCTGGGCTACAAACTGAGTTCAAGGCCAGTCTGAATTGCATAGTGAGACCGTGTCCCAAAAGACAAAAAATAAACAAACAAATATGTATCTATCTCTTCACTTAAACTTTTTTTTATTCTGTTGTAGTAATAATCATTATATTTTTGAATGGCTATGTAATATTTAGTTGGGCCAGTATTATATTTTATTTTGTTTTAAAATGAATCCCTGTTATACAATATTTAAGCTCTTTCTGTTTTTTATAGACTGCCGTTGGGAACTTTTAAAAATATAGATAGCATTTTCCTGCTACTAAGCTAGGATAAATGCATAGATTTACTGTATCAAAGGAGATGACTGATTTTAGGCCTTACTGTGTTGTTCTGGAAGATGGCACAGAGCTTGATCACAGATTATTTTCCTGTTGGCAGGAAGCTGCTGAGTCTGACGCTGTATAGGCTGCATACCGGCTGCAGACAGAGACCCTCCAGCCAATGCAGTGTACAAACGGCAGCAGATGCAGTTCTCTTTGAATGCCACACAATGGTTAGATTTGCTTTTTTGGGTGCATTTTCACCTTAGAAAATAATATTCTGTAAGTGGCAGGGGCCACTAATGTGAAGTTGTAGTGAGAGTTGTCACTATCTGTTGTACCAGGGCTCTGAAGTAACCTAGTAAATTTGATCTATTTTTGCATGACTCATAGGAATGGGGACCATTACTTCTATATCAGCCAGGTGCCCTGGAAACATTCATGCATTGCTTTTTGCTTGACTTTTGCTACTTAGGAGATGAATTGTTTGCAGCATTTGGTGTTTCTCCGCTCATTGAGTATGTTATGACGATGGCTGTGTGGTGCAGATCTGAACACATCACTGCTTTTTTGCAGTCTCTCTTGTACCCTCTGTGGTTAGGCTCAAGTCTTCAGACTCCCAGCATCCGCTAAGATGCCCTGCACGGTCAGCCCCTTGCTTTCCTTCCATTCCCTTCCTTGCGGGCAGCTCTCAGCTCCATTGGCTAGTGCTTGGATTTTAAGTAATGTCATGGTCTCTCTTCTGGGCCTGATGGCTCATGCAGCTCCTTCTGTAGGAACACTTCCCTTCTCCATCCCTGCTCTCTTATAGGGTTTCATGTCCTTCCTTCTTCGAAACCTTCCTTCATTCTTTAGGAGTGCTTCTGCTCTGTCCCTGGCTCCTCCCCCCTTTGTAGTTAGTAAGCACCCAGTGCTGTCTGCAGCCTTGCCACATGGGTGCTCCAGGTGGTGAGGGACTGGGCCCTCCAGACCCCCCCTGTCCTGGCTCAGCCCCACAAGCCTGTGGGCCCCAGGTGCCCCGTGGGAAACCACTAACTGGGCTTGGCTTTTGGAATACCTGGTTGACTGCCACTTTCTTTTTTTGTTGTTCCTGACTGCCAGGAGAAAGGCCACCTTACAGAGCACACCTAGGGGGCTAGGGTGTGGCTCTTTGGCAGGGCCTTTGCCTAGCTTGCGGAGGCACTAGGAGACAGCAGCCCCAGACTGATCAGACCTCAGTAGGAGGGCAGCTGTACTGAGCACAGGAAGGACAGGGAAGGGCCTTGAGGTCAGAACAGATTAGTGAGTCTGTCCTCTTGTTTTTATTAGAGCCAAAGCAACTTGGAGCTTCTGTCCCCAGGCGGTATTCTCTTTCTTCAAGTAGTTACAGTTTAATATCAAATACCGTGTTAGCCATCTTTATGTTTTCTTTTGGAGAACTCATGTGTAAACCTAAGAATTGGCCTTTCCTAGGTACGCATTTGGAATTTGCTATAGCTGCTGGACTATTGCTAAATAAATAACCAATGCTCATGTATTTACATCTTAGAAAAGTTAATAAATGAGAGTCTAAGATCCCTCATTCACAGACACGTGCTTTTGTTAATATTTTAGTGTTTATTAGACTTAGTTTTATGTTAATAACCTATAAAATACAAAAAGCTTTCAATGAGATTATAGAACATAATGCTGTTTTGTTTTCTGGCTTTTTCATTAGATGGTTCCTCCTAAGACATGCCCCCCCCTTGCCGTGGTAATGACTTGGGCGTGGTGTCCAAATGGTGCATAGTTCTTCATTTGTGCCGCAGTGAAAGCTTATTTCCTTAGTTCTTGACTGTGGGGCATGTACAATGTTTATTCTAAGAATAATCCCACAAAGTGATCATCTTGGTTAGTGTTTATTTCCTTGGGATACCATAAGTGGCATCGTTGTCTCAAGGTTTTGAGTGCTTACCTATGCATAATTTAAAAGGCACACACTGAACTTTGACAGAAACATGAATTTGCCCAGTTTGTCTTGTAGAATGATGAGTTCTGTATGTTCCTTGGTGAGTTATCAGCCCTGTGGACCCTGGGGTGCCTGAGCACAGTTTCTCCTGGTTAGATTTCCCCTCAAGCACCCTTGTGACTGGGCGGGTACATTTCCAGATTGCTCGAGGGGTGAGCTGGAAACCATTTTCCATGCCAGAAGGTAGCCCTGCGGAAGAGAAACTTTGCTGCTTGTGTTTATCCCATGGCCTGCAGTGAGCTTCAAAAGCTCGTCTGAGTAAATAGTGCCATCTGCCTCCAACCTTATGGTTATGATATTGGCTGCTAATCCTACATGATGGAAAGAGAGGCCCAAAAGAAATTTCAGAAGATATATCTGGTACTGATCAGTGGTTACAGTGATTCTGAAGTTGTTTTGTGGCTCAGGTCTACTTCCGTGAAGGAAAGGCCAGTTTATCTTTGTGACAGCTTATGACAGCAAGTTTATAACCATGCTCAGGGAGAGCAGCTCATGTTTAGGGTTCTGCTTCAGGCACCTCCCGCAGCTTTCTGCTGTGAGCTTGCAGTCCATAGATGTTAGAGTGGTTTGATCTGAATTGCTGCCACGACAGCTTTTTAGATATCCTCTTTGATGAGGGTGAGTCTAGAAACCAGCGGCACTTTGGGCCCCTTGTCCCCTTCTCATTGCTAAGTTCACATGAGTCTGTGCCTACGTGGTCAGGCATCTGTGGATCAGATTCATACTTCATGAGATTAAACTCTGTCAGTGGTGAAAACCAAAGCAAGGGAATCCGGAATACAGGGAACACTGCTCTGAAGGACTGGGAAAGGGCCTGGCGCTCCCAAGGGCGCGGTGAAGAACCTTCTCTGTGAGGTACCCTCCTGTTCACCTAGACCAGTGATGGTGAACCTTGAAGAGATGAGGGCCCAAACTGCAACCCAGAGCCCACTCACCCGTGAGAAGGAAAGCAAGCAACACGTGAACTGCAGGCTTCCACCACTGGCCTAGAACGCCCCACCCAGCGCCTTTCTTACACAGTAATGGGCAGGTGTTCTCTTGTGTGCTGTGCACCAGGTAACTTGGAAGTGTTTCTGATTCTTTCTCTGTGTGAACCTTTTATGCATCTTGAGCCTCATCTTCACAATACAGTAAAGAGTAGGTTTGCATTGACAGTGATAAAATACGTTTTTTCTTAGAGATGTGAGAGTTCTCTGCTCTTAGAGTAGTGATGTGTTTACCAGGTACAGGTTACATTACATTTGAACTTGGATTCACTGAATTAGGGAATTAACATGCTGCAGCCTAGCGGAGGTACAGACACTGCAGACAAAGGACGGAAGGTGCTGCAGTAAGGAAGCTCCTGGTCAGGGCCTGTCCAGAGAAGTTGCTTTTCTGTTGATGTCTGTACCAGGTCTTTCTTGGTGTTTTAAGTATTACAAAAAGGCGTCAGGGTGTATTGACCTATGTAACTGGAGCATCTTAAGGGGAGTCCTGCTCACATCTACTTTGCTTTCATTGATCTCCTTTGCTGCCATGGAAAGGTTTTCTCCAGGTGCCCTGAAGGAGACCCGCTGCAGCACCAAGACGGTGCCTTCCGGCTTCTGTGTGTCAGAGTCCCCAAGGGACTGCTGGGAGAGCCTGGCATCCAGTGGGGGTGAGGTGGGTCAGGCCACACTGTTTTGCACCAGTAGAATTTCCTTTATTTTTAAGGCTGCAGACTGTTCTGTTGTACATCTGTGCCACAATTGGTTATCCATTTATCTTTCCGTGCATTTGGGTTGCCTTGTGAATGATGTATTCAAATACAGCTTGAGACCTTGCTTTTAACTCCTTTGTGAACTGACACTCTTTTAGTTTGTCTGACTCAAACAGGGCCCAAACTGTGTTCATCTTTTCCCTCAAAACCCACCCTTCATCTCAAACCCCTCAGCTTGCCACCCTTGTTGGACACCTGTGTGGGATCTGGCGACTTGTTCTGACTCAGCCTCACGGGCTGTAGGTCATCAGATTTTGACTTTTCCCCTTTCAATCTCTTTTTCAATCCCGTGTGTCCCAGAATGTGACTTTCCTCAAGGTATTCATGGTCAGGCAAGTTCGGGAACTGCTGTGATGTGGCCCAGAACCAGAACATATGTGGATGCTGAAGTCTTGAGAAGTCTGGAAGTAAAGAATTGTTTACAACTGGCTGTTTTCCAGATTGCTGGGTTGTGGAGCCCCCTTCCCCAGCCTGAGGCAGCCCTGTCTCTGTCCTGTCGTCCCGGCCTTTCTGGAGCGTTCATCTCTTACTACACTGCTGCACAAGCTTTGGAGTCTGGGTTTTTGACCTTTGGCAGCCAGTTGAAGCCTCCTTCTCTTAGAATGCTTTTGAGCACATAGAATGAAGGACATGAGACTGTGCACCTATGCTGATTGGCTAGAGAACTCTGACCCGGCTCCTCCTCTGTTCCTGCAGATGGGAGTGTTGTGAGGTGGGGAATGATGTAGCGGTAGAGTGAGGACAGGTGGGCAAGTTACTCCCCTGTGCAATGGGGCAGTAACAGCACCAACCCCCGAGGCTTGTAGTAAGAGCGAGCCCAGCCTTGTGTTGATAGGTGGTGACGAGCGTGAGTAACAAGTGGCTGCTGCGTCTTCCCTCCCCCACCCTGTCATCTTGGCAGATTTACAGTTCCTGTGAAGTTCATTACTCAAAGACTTCGCATTCATCTCCATAGGTCAGACTGAACGAGAGAGGGCTTTCCTGTGATTAACTCTGTTAGTGCCAACTACACAAGCGAATGCTTACTTTACTTCGTACACATTTGTTCTCAAACCTAGAAACAAACCTATTTCTTTTTTTTTTTTTTTTCCGGTACCAGGGATCGAACTCAGGACCTTGCGCTTACCAGGCAAGCGCTTATGCCACTGAGCTATACCCCCAGCCCCAACAAACCTGTTTCGTGCTAGAGGAAACAGCCCAGAGGGAAGAAGTGTGGTTAGAGGTGACACAGAGGACGTAACTGTTTGCTTTGGAGTCTGTGCAGGTAAGAGCATGCGTGCCGGTCCTGGCCCTATGAGTGGCCAATTGCCAAGAGCCCCCATCACCCTTTCTTCTCTTGCAGAGGGGACTGGTCATACGCACTCTGCAGTTGGACTGTGTGTAGGACACATGGCCTGTGGCTGGCGACAGTCTGTACAGTAAAGGCCTTCTTTCTTCTCTGTCCTCTGGGGAGCAGGGAGTGCGGCATGCTTGTGTGATCCGATCCAATCTGATCCCATCGGATTTGATCGAGGCTCCGCACCAGTGCTTGTGGGTGGGGAGTTTCCCGCAAGTGCTTTTAAGTGATTTCGTTACTGTTTCGGCAATACCTAGAGTATGACGGGGATCAGAAAGGAGGTACAGATTGAGAGGCCTGGCGCCCTCCATGTTCTCACCTCTTTCATTCTTTCTTCAGGTGTTCTTCTTTATCGCCTTTTCTTGCATCAAGATACACAGCACAAGCCTGTGCTCTTATTCCCCACCTCTGCACAGAGGTAATACACACTGCCTACCATTCTGCCTTTTGCTTTCTTCATTTCACTGTGTAGCCCCCCATGTTCCCATGAGGACACAGCATATTTTCCTGTGTGTGTGTATGTATGTGAGTGAGCTGTAGCACATTCTGGCATGTGCATAGACCATGGCTTATTTACCCAGTCCCCTTTTGGACATGTGGTTTATTTCCATAATTTTGCTGTTGAAAAATATGCTTACTGTGATAACTATGTAATGTGGGAGGTTGGATAAATTCCCAGAAGTGAGATTGCTGGGTTAAAGGATAAATGCATTTATAATTTTTATTACTATTATAAATTGCTGTCCATGGGATTTGTACCATTTTGCACGCATGGACAAATATTTATTTAATTTTTTGCATTGCAGGAGACTACCCCCTCTTCCTGTCTTCGCCTTGTTAGTGTGGAGGGAGGTGTAAGAGGGAAGGGTGCTTCATCTTCTCCTGAGTGGTAGAAATGGTAGTGGGTATCTCGGGCCAGCGCCTTCCATGCCAGGTGCCAGGGAGCCAGGTTATGTTGTGGGTGGGGCCAGACCTGCTGTACATCCGGTTTGTTGCTGCTCCTCCCTGACAGCGGGAGCATGAAGTGTCTGGGGTGCATCTGGGGAGAACCACTTGCTCTGAACATTACACAGGGAGTGATCAAAATAAACGGTGAGTGTGGGATGTGTAACAGATTATTGTAATAAAGGTCCTAGCGCTGGGAGTCCCCTCCACCCCCTCCCCTCAGTTTGAACACACTCACTGGTGGTTCACATCACTCTCCAAGCAGCTCTGGAGTGCTCTGTTCTGAATGTCCTTACGAGAGGTGGTCAGAAGTACAGTGGCTACTGCTGCCCAGTGCCATCCAGCACATAGGCAACTCATAAAGATATGGCGCTGTGTCCTCATCCACCTTATTCACGTAATCTTGCACCGTGTGACGTCCAGCTCTTTCCCAAAGTCAGAATGAGCAGGAAAGGGAAAGGTTTTCAGTAGATTCCGGACATCGAGGCAGTCGGGACAATGCAGCTAAAGACCGTTAGGAGAGAGGACGCCAGAGCTGCTGCAGGATGTAGCCAGGAGGGTGGCAGGAGTGTGTGCAAAGCAAGGGGAAGGACTTTTAGGGGGATTCATGCAATATGCCTTTAACTGTGATAAATTTTTTTTTTTTTTTTCAGACTGTGATAAATTTTTAAAAATACAGCATTCTTAAATGAGAGTATGTACTTCACCATGCTTAATCAATTTGTGGATATTATGTCTTTAAAATGTGTCAGTCTGCTAGTAAAAAGCAAATCTGTATCTATGTAGATATTTTATTATGACTAGCACGTTACCTTTTTTTTTTTTTTTTGGCGATAAGAGTCTCACTATGTAGTTCAGGCTGGCCTTGAACTTTCTATAGAGCCTAGGGTGGCCTTGAACTTTTGGTGGTCCTCCTACCTCAGCCTCCTGAATACTGGGATTATTGTACAGGCATGTGCCACCATGCCTGACCTGCACTTTTTGTGTGTGTGTGTGTGTATATTTAAAAACTCCTATTTTCTTTGTTGATTGCTAATCAAGCCCTTTGCTTGATTTATTTTTGTTATAATTTTTTCTTTTTGATTTATTTATGACATATGTGTTAATGGTACTAATTTTGTTATATATGATACAAATATTTTTTCCTGAGGTTATTCACATATATATTTAGGTGATTTGATATAGAAGTTTTATACTTTCATGTGCTCAAATCAAACATTTTATTTTATAAGGTTTCTGGTGTCATGTTCGAGACCTTTTGACTCTATTAATTGTATAAGTATTTAACTGAATTTAGCTTTAGCATTCGTTATATTTAGCTTTTTAACATGTTTATTTTAGTCTATGACATAAGATGAATGCTAACTGATTTTTTCAGTCTGGCTATCCTGCCATAAAAAATTATTTTCTCCATGGTTTAAGTTTTCATGTCTTTTTTTCTTTTTTTCCAGTACTGGGGATCAAGCTCAGGACCTTGCGTTTGCCAGGCAGGTGCTTATTCCACTGAGCTATATCCCCAGCCCTGCATCTTCATATCTTTTTAAAACTTGTTCAGTTTTCTGGAACACATCTTCAAATTTATATTAAAAAATCTGTAGAAAGAATGTTAGACTTGGGGTCAGAAGGTTCCGCCTAGACTTATCTTCCTGTATGTGGTTGGTACTGGTATGTCATTGAGGTAGTAGTTTAACATTATCTTTGACTCTTTTTTTTGTTTTTTGAAATGACATCTGATCATCAACTAGGGTTATGAGAACCTAATGAAGTCATAGGTGTATGTGATGAAACACCTTGTGTGGGCTGTTAAGTCTTTAGTATGCTACTAATTAGAACATAGTTAAAACTTGATATGCAAAAGTACCTTCTGTCTATTAAAGGAATTAGGAAAACCAACAAAACAATGCCTCTGGCTTGTAAGTAGTTTACTACCAGCTAATAGAACCCAATTGTGTATAATTATTTTTTATCTTGACATAGTATAATACAATTTCTTTAATGATTAAAAATAGAAAGCAAGGTAATGTTGTCATTATCCTCTCACATGAGAACATTTTTCATTTGGCCTCTTCATTCAGTTATTTTAAACAGGAAAGTGGCATAAGCAATTGAGAGTAAGCCTGTGATACACGTGGTTCTCCCATTCTGCTCCCCATTTCAAGCTGTAAGTTTGGGAGAAGAAATTGTCTTGGGTTGGTTAATTAGGGTGTCTCCTATTTTGCCTTCTTGTGAAACATGTAAGCGTTAGCTGATACCTGCCCTCAAGTCCAAGGATTGCGTACAGATGGAGGTTTTTTGTGTGTCTTTTTGAGACAGTTCAGGCTGGCCTTGAGCTCACTTTGTAGCCCACGCTGGCCTTGAACTCCAAACAATCCTCCTGCCTCAGCCTCCTGAATGCTGGGATTACAGGTATGTGCCACCATGCCTAGTACAGATGGAGTTATTGACTGATTTTGCTTAGTTTTTATCCCTATAATACTTGGTTGGTCAAAACAAATATCTTCATTTTAACTTTCATTTCTGATTATTGTTAGTAATAAGTGAGTAGGCCCCAAGTGAAATGATTTTAGAATGTTGTTGCATTCTACTTGAAAAGTGTTTCACTAGAGGTAGCAAATGATTTTTTTTAAGGTGTTGGTACATGTTACAGTAAATTCTTGGCTAATTTGAACCCTTAAGGATGATTCTTTTGGGATAACCAAGTTTTCTAGATGAAGAGAATTTATTTTATAATAATCATATTTTTAAAACTTTAGCTTAATGAAAAATACAGGGAATACATTTTCTGTGAGTTGCCTGAATACTTCTGATGATCAGGGTCATGTGTCACACTCTGGCAGTGCTGAGCCCTTTGTCCCTAGGGGCATAGTACTGCTCCGCCTGGATTGCAGTGGCCTGAGCCTGAATTTCACCACTCAAGGACTCTGTTGCCTAGTAACACTGAACCTTACTTTTCTCCATTTTTAAAGAAATTGAAGTGGGAAAACTCAGTACAGAAGATCTCCCGTAAATGGTAGCTATTACAGTAATAGGAATTTTTTCATGATCTCTTAGGTCTTACACACACATACACACACACACACACACACACACACACACACACACGTGCACACGTTGGCTTTGCCCCACACTGACTAGCATAGTATTGAAGTCCTTGTTGCACTTGGTGTAGTTTCTCTGTGGCTCCTGTTGTCTTGAAGCCATCAGTGCCCTGTAGGGCCTGTGCTGCAGACTCCCCTGGTGTGCAGTCATTTGTGTTGCTCACGCCACTCTAAGCATGAAGTCTGGCAACATAGGAGCGTTTGTGTGAAGTCTCTGCAGCATTTCCTTTGGTGAACTCATATGTGTGCTACCTAACAGTGGGGCTTAGTATATTCACACAGTCTATTTGCATGCTGGCCTTGTTTGAAAAGGAATTGTGCTGACGTGACGGCTGGGGACACAATGTGTGGTTTTTACCCCCTTCCCTGGTCCCCTCTCTGTGCCTTGTGGCACACACGCATTGCCGCTGTAGTGCCAGCTGGATTCTGCAGTGTGGGGGAAACTGTGTACACCTGTGGCTTCTAGAAAAGCCTTGTGCGACTGTGTGCATTAACTGTCTGGCCTTGGCCTTGTGAACTCACGTTTGTGTGCCCAGGTATCTGTATGAGTGGCCATGATCCCCACTGGGATGAGGGAACCGACATTTGGGAGAATCCAGTATCTCCTTCCTTGTATAAATGCGTAACTCTTGTCTGACTTCAAGGCTTACACTTCAAGCTGTGCTGCCTGGCAGCTCTGGGTGGTGACTGTGCCTTCTGCAAGCAGCAAGCTCCTAAGCAGGCTGGGCTGGGGTGTGGCGGGGCTCACGCTTCGCTTGCCCCTTGCTTCACAGCCGCACGGCTGCCCCATGCGTGTACTTTCTTGGGTGGCATCACCCGGCAGGATGGCTGTCCACACCAGAGTGCTGTGCCAGGCGGGCAGGAGTGCCCCAGGGCAAGGACTTTAGGGTAGCTGGAACAATGGCTGGGACCCTGATAATGTTGGTTGGTACCTGGCAGGCCGAGTGTGAGGCAGCTTCCCAGGAAACTGGAAGCCCGACGAGGGGTGCTGCAGTGTTTGGTGGCTGCGGCTTGCTCCGTGGAGCCTGTGAGCTTCCAGGAGGTATAGACTTCTCGGGTGCCCCTGACAGCCCAGGCTGCAGGTGTCAGCATCACAGGTGGTAGCCACAGCTGGCCTGGTTGCCCGCCAGCTCCTCAATAGCCAGGTCACCCAGCCTTCGTAAGGTCCTGCAGACCATCCTGATAACCGACCCTTTTTAAAGACAGTTGTCGAATGTTTCCTGTCAGAGGCCTGAGTCCTTCTCTAGGTATTTAGGCTGGCTTGTGATGCACTGCCCTGCGTTCTTATGTGCACTTACTTAATTTAGTTGTGTGAAGTTGCCGTTTTTGGTCAAATGTCAGTTTCCTGGGGTTCAACCTAAAGTTCCCTGCCATCACACTGACAGCACTTTTGAGTGTGAGGTGGTGTGTGAAGGGAGCATTTGGAGGAGCTGCGGCCCCCAGCTGTGGTAAGGCATGCACGGACTCGACTGTGCCCTCCTCGGTGGGATCTGGCGCCTGCTCGGAGTGAGACTGCTCAGCTGGCTGTGTCCCACCAAGGATTTATGGTGCCATTTCTTTGATTTATGGTAAAATAACTTAGTTTTATCCTAAGAATACCTTCTGCTGTGGTAGAAGAGCTTTGGGGATTTACAAGGACAGTGCTTTGAAGTCCATCCTGCCTCACTGCCTTGGCGAGTGTGCAGTGCCCGTTTACATTCTTACCTTAGTGAACACTGCACACTCCTGTGTCTTTCTTCCTGCAAAGGAAGTCATGGGGCTTGCTGGCCAGTAACAAAGACCTGGATGGTCCTCGCCACGGAAGAGGGGTGCCTGTCCCCCAGGAAGAAAGCTGTGCTCTGCGCATTGCACCCCCTGCCTCCTCACTGCTGGAGGAGAGCAGCCCACAGGAGTCTGGTTAGAGATCACCAGGGGCCCCCAGGTGCTGGTTTCTGAAGATGGGCTGGGACCCGGGCCCCACGAAGCTTTGAGAGTTGGGTCAGCTAGAAGTGTCCCTGTCACCTGTTCCAGGGGCAGCTGTCCCAGGATGAAGGTGCACACGGGCCCATGGAGGTTGGCCTACTGGATCCTGTCTGGTCACTGTGCCATCGAGATTGCTGTCATAGCCCCGTCATGTCAGGAAGAGCTGGATGGGTAGCAAGTGACTGCCAGGACCCCAGGGGGGCACCACTGAGGCTGGGGCTGGAGGGGATGCAGGCAGGAGCCTTGGTTAATGAATGCCAGTGAGTCTTCTGGCTCACTATGTGCCAGCAGAGGAAGGCTAAGGCTAGAAGTGCATCTTGTAGTTAATTTCTGAGCCCCACCCTGCGAAGCGCTTTAGGTGCGGGTCGCTGAGGCAAGGAGTTGGGAGAGCAAGTTGCTGTTGGTGGCCTAGGTCAGGCCCAGACATCAGGAGCCCCAGCGGAGTTGACTCCGCCCACCCTGGGCTCTGCTCTGTGGGTGGAGGGCTGTGTGGCCTTGGCCTATGTGTTTGTCCTCAGGAGGTCGGTGACTGTAACTCTTCCTACAAACTGCCATGCCCTGGGGACCCTGGATGCTCCTGCTAGTGGATGTTCACTGTCTGCTCATTGCCTGCTCACTGGCTACTCTGAGAAGAAAGGAACATAGCCTGCAGGTGACATACCACAAGCTGCTGCGATGTGGTGTGCACACAGTTCTGCGTGGCCTGCGAAGGGGCCGCAGTGAGGCTGCAGGGACCCCACTGGGTCCAGTAAGGGTCAGGAGGCCGAGGTGCTGGGGATGGTCAGGGTGAGCTTCCCACAAGTGTGTTCTGGAACTGGCAGGCCAGGCCCCTCCCCTCCTGGGTCCTTGTCCCTGTTGCTCTGTGTTCTTGTCAGGAGTCCCTGCAGCCGCTCTTTACCCCATGTAAGTCATCTGCCTACCTCCCCAGTGCCATCCAGCCCTTTCCTGGTGAGCTCCTTTGCTGTGGCTGCCCCGCTCCTATGTAAGCTCCTGTTTCTAAGGCTGGGCCTGGTGTCACGTGCCTGTAATCTCAGCACTCTGGTAAGCAGAGGTAGGAGGATCACAAGTCTGAGCCCAGCCTGGACAACTTTTAAAAACTTTTTTTTTTTGTTTGCGGTACTGGGGATCGAACTCAGGACCCTGCGCTTGCTAGGCAAGCGCTTATTCCACTGAGCTATATCCCCAGCCCCCAGCCTGGACAACTTAATAACTTAGTGAGATACCCTGTCGTGAAACAAAACAAAGCAAAGCAAAACAAAACACAAAAAGGACTGGGGATATATCGCAGGAGAAGGCCCTGGGTTCAGTCCCTAGTACATTTGTGGAGACAACTTTGTTTGTTCTGCTTTTGTGTCATTGGTTACTTTCCTTGTTGAGCAGGTGTCTGAGGACCAGCTAGGGCTGGAGGACAGTCAGGGAAGCTGCCTGACAGCCCTACACCTTCCTTACAACCTGTAGGTAGTGTCAAGGAACAGGGCTTCCCCTGCGCTCAGCCCTAGGGGCAGGCAGGGTGCTGCTCCCCACGCTGGCCCGCACTGTCTCAGCCTTTCTAGAGGGTGTGTGTGTTTGTGCAGGCACTGCATGCTGGAGTTCCCAGTGCGCCCAGGCCCTCAGCAGGCTTCGGGGTTGGAGTTGATCACCAGGTCAGAAACCAGCAGGAAGGGGCAACCCTTGGATCCTTTGAAAGCAGACTGCCTCCAGGGCAGCACCCACAGCCATCCCTTGTAGATGGACTCTGACCCATCTGGTGTTTTGTGTCTTAGGATTCTGGTGTGTGCGTGCGCTCATGCCTACTCGGCACTGGGAAAGGCCTCTTGGAGCTCTCTCTAGGCAAGGTTGTGCAAGGCCCTTGAGTTGCTATCCTGTCACTCGCTGGGAGAGTGGGGGGGGGCACCTCTTGGGCACAGGTGACTCAGGCCTGACAGATACTGCACTGGGAGTGATTCTGCCCAGCTGGGCCTGTGACATCTGTCTCTGGGTGGCTACCTGAGGCGTGGCATAAAGGGGCGGCACCTGTTTAAACCCAAGCTGGGCACTCTCTCCCTAATAAAGGAAGGTGTCTTACTGCTGTGGAACTTGGAGTAACTTTCCTCCCTCCTTGCCGTGGCAGAGTCAGAGTTGGCCTGACTTCCCAAGGGACAGCCAGACCAAAGCAAGCCTTCTGCCCCCGAGCCACATCTCTGCCCCTTTCTTTTTTATTTTGAGATAGGGCCTTGCTGAGTTGCCCAAACTGGCATGAAACTCATGATCCTTCTATCTTAGTCTCTCAAGTAGCTGGGATTCCAGGCACGTGCCTCCATGTCTGGCGAGGTTTGCCTTGCACCTGTGCCATCTCCTGGGTTGGGGGTCAGTTAACAGTGGTGCACACTTTCTGGCATGCTTTGGAATTAAGTGGGTAAAAGGTTTGGCATAGTATCTTGTATGTAGAGCTAACACTGATGTAGCATTTGTTTATTATTATTATTATTTTTTTTTTTTTTTTGCGGTACTGGGGATCGAACTCAGGACCCTGCGCTTGCTAGGCAGGCGCTTATTCCACTGAGCTATATCCCCAGCCCTTGTTTATTATTTTTGTCATGATTGCTATTCTTTCTTATCTGAGATTTCTTCAACCTTCTGCATTTATTTAAAAATCACATAGTGTGGTACACTCCTGTAATCCCAGCACCCTAGGAGGCTGAGGCAGGAGAATTGTAAGTTTGAGCCCAGTCTGGACAATTTAGCAACTTAGCGAGACCCTGTCTTAAAGTAAAAAGGACTGGGCATGTAGCTGCGTGTGAAGGCTCTGCGTTCAGCTCCCAATATTGACAAAACAAAAACAAAAACCCAAACGTCTGTGGCTGTGAGCTCCATTTTACACGGCGTAGGAATTTATACTGAGATCAGAACCTTTGGCTCATGGCTGTGTTCTTAATTCCTTTCCTGGCTCATGTTGTGCAGTGGGGACAGTTGAGCAGGCAGCAGGCAGCAGAGAGTATGTGCCCTCGTGGAAATGAGTGCCCCGGGGCTGCCAAATGCCCTTGGGGTGACTCGGTGGAGTGGATGATTATCTGGCTGTGTCGATTTAAAAAGCACTATAACGTTAGTATTAGAGGTAGCTGGGCAGAGCTGAAAGTATATGAGAACTCTACTTTCTTTGCAAGTCTGCTGTTAACCTAAAGTAGTTTCGAAAGAAACATACTTACAAACAACGATAACAGCAGTGACAGCATGGCAATGCATGCCTGTAATCCTAGCACTTTAGGAGGCTGAGGCAGGAGGATGCTGTTTGAGACCAGGTGTGAAGGCCTAGGTTCTGTTCCTAGTACAGCAGTTGAAGAGGGACTTTGAGGGAACCTGGTACTGTTGAGTTTTGATTCTTTGGAAGCTAAGGAAGGCTGCTGCGAGTCAGACCTCTCAGAGAGCCTCATGCAGTAAGGTGCTTGCTTTCACACATGAAGGTTTGGAAGCACCATAGCGTTTATTTACAGTGTGGCTGAGCACCACTCAGCTGCCTGATGCACAGCGAAGCTCAGAGTGGCAGTCCCAGCCCATGCTGGGCTTATTGCCAGTTTAGTTCTGAGTTTAATTTTGGTTGCAGTGTGGAAAGTCCACTTCCCATGGGTAAGTAATTACAAACGATACTAGTAACATAGCTTGTACTTTGAGGATGCTCTTCCATTGGATTGCGCAGGAGACCTGAGGGGGGCAGGGGAAGCTGTGATTTCAGAGGAGAACCCCAGGTGGGCATATGCCCCGTGCAGGATGGTTGGGTGCACCCTTCAGGCTGCTGCACAGGCTCTTGCGGCTCGCTTGCTAACCGGCTGGCTGTTCCTCCGAGCCCTCCCAGCATTTCAGAGGGTGCGCAGCAAGGGTGCGGCAGTCCCGCATGACACCCAGAACCTCTGGCTCCATGTAGCCTGAAAGTCCTGATCTGCGCTGTGCCTCGCTTATCTCTAAAGGATGGAGCTGGCTGGGAGCAGAGAGGAGGCACAAAGAGGCCCCTCCAGGGCTCTGTGAGCTTCTCTCCTCCACTCACCGTCAGGACTTCCGGGGGAGTTGGGCTCATGGCCAGCCCCTGTGGTGCGCATGTGTAGGCTGGCGGTTAGAGACAGAGCTGGCGCCTGCAGCTGGGCCTACCTTCTGTGGTTCTCTTCTTGGTCCAGTTCTGGTGGCACTCTTTATTCTGGGGTTTTTTTTTTTTTTTCTTTTAACTGTTGTTGCTGTGTGGGAACGTAATCTGGTCAGGTCCCAATTTTCAGGATTCTCTGCTCTGACCAGTAGTAGCAGCTAATCTGATAAGCCAGCCTGATTTAACCGGCAGTGAATTCATTGGCACCCCTCCCTGTTTCTGTATTAGCATAAGGATGTAAGATGTTGAATGCTTTCACCCGATGGGTTAGTTCCGGGGCACAAGAGGAGTCCTGTGCCACCCCTGGGAGAGCTGGAAGGGGCAGCCCCCTTGGGGGGGGGGCTGCAGGCTGCCTCCTGGTCTGCTCCCTCCCCACTGTGAGGAGCATACATTGCTGTCCTGATTCTGTGCTTAGCTTCAGCCAAGTGGACCTTGGCTTGCTTTTGGATTGTGCAGATAGCATCCAGATTTCTACCTGTGGGTGCCTACTGTATGTTCAGACTGATAGTTCCAAGTTTAGATGGTGGTTGGCAGGGTGAAGCCTGTGACCACAGCACAGTAACTAACAAGTATGACTTGAGGAGGTCCAGGCTGCTCATTTGTCACTAAGTACCTACTGTGTCGGGGGAGGTAGGGAGCCGGGCTCCTGAGAGCACTGTATTTGGTCAGAGCTAGATTCCAAATCCATTTTTCTGAAGCTGTACCTGCTGGCTGTTATGCAAGTTGCCAACCTCCTCTGAGCCTGCTTTATACCTTCGCCCATGCATATTTGGCAGGTGTTAGTGAAGCGCCGGTACAGTAAAGTAGGCCTTTGGCCATAGGGAGCCATTGTGATGGGAGGCAGAACTGGTTCTTTCCCCTCGAGGCAGTTGAGGGAGGACACAAAACAGCTGTTTGAAGGGCCTCAGCAATGGAGTGGAAGGGGCATGCGCAGAGGTCCCAGCAGAAGAGCTGTTCTGGATGGGGTGGGGCAGTGTGGGCGCAGTGGCAGGTGTGGCTGGAGGCTGTCACAAGGCCACAGCAGCAGACACTGGCAGTCTGCACTGCATGTCTACACATCCAGCAGCTTGCAATGCAGTGCTAGAATTGAGGAAGCAGAAGCACAGAGGGGCGTGGACCTTGTATGCAGTCCTCATTTAGGTGGTGATTTCTGCCTGCCAGGTCACTGGGTGAGGGTCCGTAAGCACTGATCTTCCACCTTTAACAACTTGCCCAGTGAATGACTGTTTGGACTTTGGACCAGGACCAGGGCATTCATTGGGACTTACCACCTGCTGCTCAGACTTAACGACCAGCCTTTCTTGGGGATATAGTTCTGTGCATCCTAACTGTAGAGTCTCAGTCTCTTTTTTTGTACAATATACCTTATTTATACAGTACAGTAATTTTTTCTGATTGTACAGTACTTTGGATTTATGTTGTTATACATTAGAGTAGAGCATGTAAGAGTTATGTAAATAAAAGAGACATCATCAGGTTAGAGTTTCCTTTGACCATGTCTTTGTTCTCGATATCATAATGAGCACACTGGATAGTTCCTCATTCAGGGACCAATCCAGTTCATGGCCTAGCCACAGGAATGGAACCCAGTTGTTACACGAGGAGTGCCTGGAGCCTGTTGTATTTTAGGCACATTCATAAACACAGGATTCATGAAAAGCCAAATGCCTTCAAAATATGTATTATTTCTGCTATGTCTGATACTGGGGAATTACTGGCTTTGCCTGTTTTGCTGCAGAAAGCAGTGATTCGGAGCACGGTCTGATTAACCCCATCGGTCACATATGACACAGGCAGAACAGCTGTGCCAAAGAGCAAGGAGATGTATCAGTGCATTCTTTTAACTGGGCTCACTTCTGAGGACTATTTGCTTCTCACAGTCCTTCAGGTGATAATAAACCAACTAACGTGGAGTTAAATAAATTCTCAGATACAAACAAGCTCGTTAGAAGTGATGCTACCTTTGAAACTTTTTGATGTATAGAAATGTCTTATACCATATGGGTGCACATATTTCCTCAGGAGTTTTGTGTATGTTTCTGAACCACAGGAAACAGTTGAACCATTACTTACCATGGTTCTTCTTGGCTCTGGGATTGTTGTATGTGTGTAATTTCTGTCTCGCACTCCTGCTTGGTCAGCACCTTCACTACATACTTTGTCTTTGTGTCCTCCACGGTGTATACTCAGGTAGAGAGAGCAGTGGCTCCACGAAGCCTCCCCATCAAGGACGCTTGGCATTTCCAGTGGTTTTACAGAGTCGAGCAGGTCTATGGTTCTATGATAGCTTCATGGTGGTGTTTTAGTTTCATGGTCTCTTGCAGGGACCTGTAGAAGCTCCTTCATTACTGAGCCAGAATTGCACATTCAAACCATGGCTTCCAGTGATGCCAACCCTGTGATTAGTGTAACCTTGAAGAACTTGCGGAAGCTGCTAAGATGCCAGAAAAGGGCGATGAAAAATATAGGGATTGATGCTCCATCGGTCTACTAAAGATCCTATCTGCACTGCATCTGTCTTGCAGTCCTGATTATTCATGAGCACTCTTTATATCATAAGGTATCCTGGATTTTCAGAATAATTTTCATCCCTGCCTGCTCCAACAGGTAAGGGATCAGTACTGCCCGAAGCAGCTGATGTGATGATTTGTTGGTGGCTGCTGTCTTTTAGTTTAAAGGTTGTTGGACAGCTCCTGTTCTTAAGAAAAACAAATCACTTTCATTAGACTATTTCAGTAATGTGACATTTAATGCCATATGCAGTCCTATGTACCTGAAGAGCACAGTGTGTGTCTCCTGATGGGCATGGGCGTTACTGGGCTGAGTGGTGCACAGGGCACTAAATACTATGGAAAGTCTGTTTGGATGGTCTTAGCCCATATTTTTGAGGTTAGGGGGACTAAGCAGTTGGTGAGACTCATTGTCACATATTAGGCTGAATTTTAAAGTCATTCCTAAGCTCAGGGCACAATGTTTATTTTTGTTTGTCTTACTATTATTCTCTCTGGCTTTTTGTAGGGGCAGCTTTAGGATGAAAGCTGATGAAGAGGCAGGCTCAGAGATTTGTCTGTTAAGCTTTTTATTGGCCCCACCAGTGAGGTACATCTGTTACTGTTAATGCATTTAAAGCGTGTGGCCTGGAGGACGAGGGCCCTGTAGTGCACACCGGGAGAGTCCAGGGCAGAGGAGGCCTGTCAGGGGCCTGCTTGACTTTCAGGAGTTTCTCCAGACATCTGCAGGGGAAAAGCCTGTTTATAGCTTCCTCAGCTTAACTCCACTTTACATAAAGCATTTTTCACATCATCTTGATGTAGGCTGCACGTTTTGGGAGCACAACTACTGCATAAATGGCTGTAGTCTACAATGTAAAATGCGGTATTATTTTGTATTTCGTTTGTAACTTTACCAGAAACTGCTTACCATTTTCCCAGATTGTCCATCAGTATGGATGTGCTTGTATTCACGTCACCAAGAACCTCCCCTTATCTATCTGTGTTTGTAGTTATTACCTTAATGATTGTTTACTGGGGATTATTGGTGCAAGTATCAAACTGTGTTCACTGTGTCTTACCCTGTACTCATGACTGCAGTTATGTGTTGAACTATGTATTCTTATAAATTCCGTTAGTTCTCCTGTATACTTAGAGCATTGTACTGCTTACTTGGAAACTCTGCGTGTATATGGTGTGTATTATACACATTAGATTTTCATTTCAAGGTGGTAATTGGAGATTCGTGTTTACACACAAAAGGGCATGCTGAGAAGCATTGATCGAAAGCATGGGGCTGCATCAGTTAGGTGTGGCAAGTGCAAAGATGGACAGGAAGAGTTTTAAGTCATGGTGTGTGTGACCGGGACTCTAAACTCATTTCAATAGAGTTGTTTCAAGCCAATGTCTTTGAAATTCTAGAAAATAGGCCTATCTGAATGAATGGTCACAGTGGGTTAGTCACAGAGAGAGCCTGAGCATCTGGCTAGGCTTCATGTCTTGCTCACCACAGCACAGTGGGAGTGTCCTGTGTGATCAGAGCCTGAGCAGTTTCTGAGGATAGGAGTGTTCCTTTACTGAGGAAAAGTTACCCGCTGTTGCTTGAGAGTACAATTTTCAAATTTCCACAATTCTGATTATATGGCATTGTGCAGTAATTTGTGATCTTTGTGTGATTTGGTGCTGGAGGTTGAACCAGG
Source organism: Dinomys branickii (assembly GCA_004027595.1). NCBI lineage: Eukaryota > Metazoa > Chordata > Mammalia > Rodentia > Dinomyidae > Dinomys > Dinomys branickii. Next base: position 23,008 of record PVLD010008234.1, on the reverse strand, counting down.
ATCTTGTGCACTCCAGGCAAGCCCTGCACTGCACCCCGTATCCCCAGCCTCTTGGTATGGTGATTGATGAGCTACATAATGAAGGGTGCATGACACTGGGTGTTAGAGGAACCAAGACAGACTTTCCCCCAGGTCCTAAATAGTGACCTTGGAAACAAGGAAAAGTTAACGAATGCTCTAACTAGGTGACTGGCATTGCACGCTGGATTTGATCCTGCTGGCTGGTGCAGGAGATGGTTGGTGTCTTAATACTTTTCTCATTGCTGAGACGTAATACCCAACACCTAAAGTTAAAGGAGGAAAGGTTTATTTAGCTCACAGTTGGTAGAGGTGTCAGTCCCTAGTTGGCTGGCTCTGAGGCAGGGGGCTGTGGCAGAGGAGAAGCAGGTCATGGCAGGCAGAAAGTAGCAGGGCAAGTGAGGGATGACCATAGCTCTTTCTGTCTCACGCAGGCTGCTCAGGGCGGGTGGCACTCACACCCTCAGCCCTAATGCACTCTGTCCTAGCCCTGCACCAGGAAGTGATCCCAGCATCACACAGCCTAGACCCACCCACCTCTGGAAAAGCCCCACCTATGACTGCCTGAGGCTTTGGGGGGACAGCTGGACACAGCCATCACAGTGGGCTTAGTTGGGGTGGACCTTGAGGGGAAGAGAGTAGAGGAGGATGAAAGACATACTTCCTGTCTGGAATGTTCTGCTTTTATTACTCAAGTGGTCACACTGGCCTTATTCTTGATTTATGTTTATAGTAGTTAAAGGTCTCTCACTGAGTGCCTAACAGACAGTTTCACGTGCTTGGTCTTTGATAGTAGGTAGATGGGGGGAATTTTTATTAGAAGCAGAAACTCAAGTGCCTTGGGCCACACAGCTCAGAAAGTGCTGGAGCCAGGATTTAAATTCAGGTTAGACTGATGGAAAAACCACTCCCTAATGTCTGTCCCATTGGTTGTAGAGATGTGCCCTTTTTCTTTTGGTCTTTTTCAGACAGGGTCTCACTAAGCAGTTCAGGCTGGCCTTGAGCTCACTTTGTAGCCCAGGATGGTTTTGTACTTGCAATGATCCTCCTGCCTCAGCCTCCCGAGTGCTGGGATTATAGGAGTGTGCCACCATGTCCAGCGGGTTTTTTTGTTTATTTGTTTTTGTTTTTTCCTTTGGGGGATGTGCTCTTGCCTACCTTGTTTACTCCCCATTTTCCACCCAGATTATAAGGCCTGTCTCCGTTGGCCCTAGACTTAGTGATTTATTCTAGATTTTTGACATGTAACCTATGATTGTATTCAAATAAGGTATCAGAAGTTGAGCCCTGCTAGTAATTTAATAACTTGAAGCATTTGATAAGCATGGTTAACCAAAAACCTAATTCTTTTTTTTTTAATTCTAAAATCTAATTCTTACTAAATGTTTGAAGTGGTGAAGGGAAGGGAGGTTTTTATAGTTAGTAGTTGCCTTTAGGAACTGTTCATAAACTGAAATGTCTAGATGCTGTTGCTTGACTGACTTTGGAAATTGCCCAGACTTCTTGTAAACTCACTGAATAGGATGGCCCGGGATTCCAGCCCTGGTTGTGCACCTAGAGGGAAACATGCCCAATGCATTCCATGTCTCAGTGCTTGCTGCCAGTGAAGCTGTCAGATCAGTGAGGAAAATCTTGATTTTATGCAGGCATCATCTTGTTAGCTGTTCTCAAGTAACTAAGCAGGGAGGGCATTTTGTAGTGGGTTTTTGTTTCTTTCTTTTTTTTTTTTTTCTCCTTAAAAGCAATTAATCAAGGAACCCAACAACACCTAGGACTGCTTTGGGGCTTTTTTGTCATTGACAAGCCCACTGGCAGTCCTGCTTCTCAGGAAAGCATTTACTTTCTCGGAAAAGATCTATAACCCATGCTGTTCTGGGGAGCTCTGCATGTCTGTGATTTATTTGAGGACAGTTTTGTAGTGTTTCCTTGCTGCCATTGACTCAAATCAGGTGACAGCTAGTCATTTCTGCTCTGAGGGCAGACTTCATGGATTGCTGTCTTAGCTGGGAGTGGAAGGCAGATGTGTCTGGGGTCAAGGCCAGGTGGGTGGGCCAGCTCAATGCCTGGGCTTCCTGTTTGGCCCTTCTCCCCTGCTCTTGCGGGCTAAGAGCGAGATTGGCTTTGGCCATAGACCTCTCCCTGGCTCAGGCTCAGATTTTGGGTTCCTCTCTTCTTTATTCTTTGCGGAAAGAAACAGGATTCACTTATTGGTCATGCTGGGGTAGAAGAAGGGCAAAGCAGCAGCATTTTTATTTCTTGGCTTTCCTTAGCTCCCATTTTCTCAGAAGAAGGTAGTAACTCTAGCATCCCACAGTCCAGAGGGGTTGAATTGCAGTGTTCATGAAGGGTTGAATTAGTAGTACAATCTCAAGGATTGCCAGCAGTTTTCATTTCACTCACCTGTTGTCTTATCCCTAGCTCCCAAACCAATTTGGTGAGAAGAATCTGAGTTGGGTGCACATGCCTGCCCTACCATTTGCTAGTTGTATAACGTTGGGCAAGTCACAAAGTCTCTGAACCCTGCCCCTGCCTCTTAGAGCAGTGAGCTCTTCCCTAAGTACTGTGTCATCTTCCATCACTGGGTGCAGACACCTGAGACAACTTCAAGGAGGAGAGGGTTATTTGGCTCAGAGTCTCATAAGTTTGAGTCTATTGTCAGCTGGTTTCAGGGTAGAAGCAGCATGGGGAAAGGGCATGGAGGAGCAAACAGTTACCTCTTGGCAGCCAGGGAGCAGAGAGAGCAAGAGCCAGCTAGAATAGAAGGAGTCAGAGACAAGACCTTTTCCCTGTGGCCATATGCCCATGCCCCTCTCGGCTTAGCCAGGCCTTCCCCCAAGTTAGCATCACCTCCCAGTAATGCCATCAACTCATCATCTCATCAGTGGCCTGACCCCTGTGAAGTTAGCGCATTTCGACCAGCTGCCTTCTGAGAGCCTCTGGGCTCGGGTCCTGGGAACGTTCAGGTCAAAGCCACAGCAGCGCTCTGGGGGCCTCCTGGAAGTCAGTTGGTGTATAGGTGGGTGGCTGTCTCAGCCGCTGCCTTGTTCCTGGGACAGGGTATCCGCCCTGTAACCCGGGGGGGTGTGTGTGCGGTGACTGTGGCTCACGGCTTTGGAAGGGCCAGTCCCTGGCCCGCCGGCTGCACGGCAGGAACAGCACAAGGGAAGGGCCTGGGGGAGGAGGGCTGCTCAGCCCCTGGCAGCCAGGAAGAGAGCGGGAGGAGCCGGGGCCAGAACACAGCCTTCCAGGTCACACCCCATGACAGACTTTTTCCCGCTGAGGAGTACAGCAGCTCCACAGCCCAGACACCTTCTAGGAGCCTCCTCTCTGAACACATGAGATTCTTAGGGGGCCTTTTAGATCTGAACTGTATCTGTGAAAGTGCTCTGCAAATGCCAGAGTGCATAAGCTGAAAGGACACCTGTTATGGTTTTAGGTGTTAAAGTCCAGGCAGCTGTGATAACTGATTGGGGGTCCTGTATTCCAAAGCCCAGAAATCCTCCTTAAATGTCCCCACCTCCATGGTTTCTGGAGGATGGCCCAAAATAGGGCATATTTGTTAAGGGCTTGGGCATTCTGTAGTTTGGGATTACTGGCACCAGAAGGTGAGGTGATGAAGGGTCATCGCATTATATTCAGATGTGTGCATCATGCACATTTGAAAAAATGGAATCATCATACTGGAGAAGTGGGCACAGGTCCAACTTACATTATTTTTCTTGGCATCAGTAGTTTTTAGGTTAAAAGTTACTGAGTACATTTTATTCTCTAAAAGCATAACATCTATAAAAAGCTTTTAAAATGTAAGCTCTTAAACCTTAATTGGAAACTGTGTCTCTTAATTTCCCTGCAGTAAGAGTAGGAGGATGCTTTGCATTGGAAGTGTCTGTATCCTACTCTGTCACTTACCCAGGCAGCGAAGCGGAGAGTGACACATATGTGTTCTTGGCGGCCCTCAAGGAGGCCTTGGGTTCTGGCCACTCACTTTCTAGTGGGCTGCCTGGCCTCCCCCAGGCCCAGGTAGATGGCAGCAGTCATAGCGTCCCATGACGTGAGGTAGACCACCCCATTGAGCCACTGTTGGATGAGAAGGTTCTCACTACCATCATTTATTACACATAAAGGATAGTTCATTTTGTTTTAGTCTGATTAGTCCTTTTCAAACTGGAAAGTAAACCCTAAAGATTACCCTTAACACCATACCTGTTCTTTACGCTTATAGGCTTTGCTTGGTTCAGTAAATCAGGGATGAGCACAATGAATTCTCCCCTTCTATATGGGGTACTTTCTACTAATCATGGTGGTCCTGTTTGCTACTCTTCTGATCACCTTTTGGCTGTCATTTTTAAGTAGTGGGAGACATTTAAGTTTTACTCTTTGCCCAGGTCCTGTGTTAGGCAGATGCTAGAGGTGGGACGGCTTTGAGTGATAGAAGAACCCCATCTAAGAGCTTGACCCTGTCCTGAAAGAGTCTAGTGTGTTAATTAGGTTCCAGCCCCCATTTGGTTTAAAACATTTTCTTTCAATTCTAGATATGAAACCCAGGGGCTGGGGATATAGCTCAGTGGAATAAGCGCCTGCCTAGATATGAAACCCAGGACCTTTCATGAAGCTTCAGCCCCTTCCCTTTTAAATTTTTTTATTTTGAGACAGAGTCTTGCTAAGTCACTGTGTTGCCCAGGCTGGGCTTGAACTTGTAGTTCTCCCGCCTCAGCCTCACAGGGTGCTGTGATTACACTTGGGCATGCACCACCAGGTCCACCTCCATCATTGCTTTTGTGCTAGGCAATGGAAGGCTGAGAGAGGGAAAGACTCATTAGAAAAAGTAGTGATTTTTCCCCATTTCTATTGTCTCCATATTTAAGGGGGTGTACATTGTCAGGAGGTAGTGACCCAGGCTGGCACATGATGAAGGTCGAGGGATTGTCGCCAGGTTGGGCTTTGGAAGATTACAGCCTTCGTGACCATCTGATGAGAGCCATAGTAGGTGGGAACTGGAGAGGAGAAGGTAGTTGAGAATGTGTATCTACATAGGGTCTCCCCTAGTGTTCAGGGCTCTAAATGCATCTGCTTACTTAATCTTTCTGGGAGAGGATTTCTTAAATTTGAAAAATAAATCATTGTAGAGAACACTTTAAAATGTAAGGGTATAGGTAGGTAAAAATACCCCTGTAATTACTATTCAGATTAAAAGGAGAACATTTCAGGTGTCTCACCCCATGAGCTTCCCTGAGAGTGGCAGCCATGCCCACTTCTGCACTAAGCATGCCCTGCCTTCCAGCATGTTGAGTCCTGAATAGAAGCACAGATGGAGCTAGATGCAGGCTCTCAGGGGAAGAGCTTCATGGTCTCTGTCAGTCACTTTTCCACTGCGGGGACAAAACAGCGAACACCTGGCACCTGTGGGAAAGAGGAGAAATTTATTTTAGCTCGCAGCTCTCAGAAGACTCAGTGCATGCCCTGTGGCTTCCGGGCAGAGTAGCATGGTGGAAGGGCCTGGAGGAGGACTGCTGTTCAGACCATGGTGACAGGAAGCAGAGCAGAAAAAGGAGGGGCCAGGGAGAAGAACACACCCTTCCAGGTCACACCCCCGTGCCCGCGACCACCCCATCTCCTAACAGCACCTTCAGCTGTGAGTGCCCCATGTACCACTCACCTTCCAAGTACAGGAAACTTCAAAGAAATGTTTTATTTCCGTTACCGTGATAATCTAAACATACATCTAACTGTGGGTTGTTTGGACAACCACCTTGTAACTACCAGGCACATCGCTGTTGCCAGAGCCTAGAACCTCGAACCTCATCCACAGGACTTTCGGGGGACACTTCAGATCTGAACCTCAACAGCTGTGGACTGAAATCGTCACCCTTAGATCAGTAAGCTCTGGGCAAGTCAGGGTTCAGAGGTGAGGGGTTGCAGGGCCTTCTGGGGAGTCAGTCTAACAGTCACCATGGGTCGTGGCAGACAGCTTCTTGTAGCGAGGTTGTCTGGAAGACTGCAGTGGGCCACCACTGGGAACTTGGGAGGGCAGATAGGCAAGGAGAGAGGCTGCTCTGGACTGTGTGTTTGCTTCATGGGTCCCCTGGCTCCCATCCAGCTTACCCGAGGAGAATGCTTCACTCAGAGTGGAGAGACCAGCTGATGCATGGAGCAAGACACAGTGGGGAGACCAGGAGCATCGCAGCCCAGGGCACAGGGCCAGCCTCAGTGGGGTTGCGGTGCAAGCCCCCCAGGTGGTGTGGCCCTGGTGCAGCCTCTGGGTCTCATAGACGACAGCCCTCAGGCGGCCGTCCGTGTCTCACTGCACTCCTCCTTAAGGTGGTGTGGCTTTGGTGTGGCCTTGGTGCAGCGTTGGGATCTCATGGATGACAGCCCTCAGGCGGCTGTCCCTGCCTCACTGCACTCCTCCTTAGCGTGCTCTGTTTTGCCCTTCTGGGAGTCACTTTTTTCTCCTCTTTGTTAGTCTTTATTTCTTGTATTCTAGCTTCTTGAGGGTACATAGCATGTACATTTTTGAGATCTGCAATGTCTAAGTATGCCTTGACTCTCCATACCTATAATTTGGCTGGTTTTGAACTTCTGGGTGGGAAATGGTTTCTCCTGTTTCTTTTACTTTCTTCTGAGATGAGGTCTGGCTGTGTTGCCTGGAGTGGTCTTGAACTTGAGCTCGTGTGACCGCCCTCCCGGACTCCCAAGGCTGCTCCCATCAGGATGTGGAGGGTGTTGGTCATGGTGTCCTTAAAAAGCCTGAAAACATTCTCACTTCTTGATCATTTGAGTGTTACCAGTTCATTCTGTTTGGGACGCTGACAGATTTCTGGTATTTCCAGTGTTCTGAGATGTCCCAGGAGTGTTCAGGGCTGGCGTTGCAGGAGCCCCTCTCCCCTGATGCTGCTGGTGGCTCGCTCCCCGAGTTGCCTGTTTTACCGAGGAACTATTTAGGAGTTTCTACAGCAGCTCACATGTGTGACCACTGCTTATTTCTCTCTGATTTTCAGACTGTTCTTTTCTAAGCTAAAATTTGTCCTCAAACTTTTCTATTGAGCTTATAAAAATTCAAGAATAAATTACATAAAGTGTACCTATCCTGTTTATTTGGCTTAGTTTTGATGGTTGTATACTGCATTGCAAGCCCATGCAAAGTAAATAGGGAACATTTCCATCCATCTAGAAAGTTCCATAGTCCCTTTTTCAGGTCTCCTTTTCATGTCTGTTGTTAATATTCAAGAGCTTTTTTCCCCTCTTGGTTCTCAGAAATGGTACTTACAACTTATGCCTGTTTGATAAATAAAAACAACTGTTATGTGTTTCTGAAGAAACTCATCTTAAAGTTTTCCCCTCTCCCCATAACTGTACACTCTGAGCTGCCTCTGTTAGACTGCCCGCTGCCTACATTAGAGGCTTCCCTTAGACCTGTTTACCTTGGCTTTGCGTTCTTGAGTAAACGGGGAAGGCGGAGCGTGGCTGCCTGGCACTCGTGAACTTTGAACTTCACTGGAGAGTGACAAGTGAGGAAGGCCTGGCGCTGGAAACACCCAGTGTTGTCCCTGGGTCTTCCTAGTGGGTGGTCACATGCCTCAGAGAGCAGCAGCCAGGCTCTCGCCTGGGGCTGGGCCTGGCAGCCAGCACTTTACATGTAGGGAAGAGGGTGCCGCTTACAGTGCAGGGTGTGGGCAGGCTAGCTTTCTGTGGGCCTAAGGTCCCCTGTGCTTTGCCTGTCCAGAACTAAGTCCAGACCCGGGTTACCTTGTAATCAAGCAGCCACTGTCCACATGGTGACCATTTGACTTTGTTTTTCTTTATCATGTATCTATTTTTTATGCTGAGGATTAAAAACAGGGCCCTCTGTATGCTAAGCACATGCTGTAACACAGAGCTATACCCCAGCCTCCATTCCATTAAATTAACCGTAAATAAGCTAAAAGGCAGTTCCTCTGCCCCACTAGCCATATAGAAAGTGCCCAGCAGCAGCCTGTGACTGGTGCCTGCCAAAGTGGACTGCATGGGCATGGAGCATTTCCATAACTACAAGACATTTTCTGGTCTGTGCCAGTCTGGACTTTGCTGGAGTGGAGGAGTGGGCAAGGGACTCTCCCTCAGAGGCCTCTCCCTGGCTCTCCTTCCGCCTGGCTCTCTGCTTTCGGTACATGTAGACGCTGCCCACAACGTGACTTCTGACATCTCTGGGTGGACATTGACATGTCCCTGGCCTTCGCTGCTGTCCACTTGGGGTTCCATTTCTGTGGGTTTCAAAGTCATTTTCTGCACGTCCATCACAAGGTTGCTGTTTTCTCCTATGCTGTTTCCTTCACTTACTTATGAATCTCAACATAAAAAGTCTTACTAGATTTATTTTATATATTTTCCCAAAGAATACATATGTTTTAGTGGAGTTTCAGGAGGGAATGGAATTGGATACTTGTGTGTAGTTGGTCCCTATCTTCACAGTCTGGTAAGATGGAGGTGTGGTTATTTTTACTTCACAGTGAGCGGATGAGGTAATTGGCTCTAAAATCATAGAGTAGTGAGTAGGATTTGAACTTGTGTCAGACTTTAAAATCAAAGTTTTTATTGAGTAATGTGGTTGTGCTGTCCTCCAGAAAGTCCCCTCCCATCACACATCCCCAAGTTGTAATACTTTTTAGTTGTGTTTTACTCACATTAACCCAGATACTTCTTTTTATCTTGAAAACTACTTAAGCAAAGAGCACAGTCTTGAGCATTCTAAGAAAAGTTGTTTTCTCTTTGGTTGTTTATTTCCATGCTGTCCTGAAACTTCATGATTTCTGAACTTTATGTCAGTTTTCCCTGTTGTAGAAAACATCCTACTGTTTGATTTAAGCCTTTTACTCAAGGCATGATCGTCCTCTCCTTTTAGAACTGCTGCCATCCCAGTCTTTTCAGGCAGACTTCACTCTGTGCAAGGCAGTGAGTGGATCCTGCCTGTCCTCAAGTGGCAGGGCCTGGCCTCTTGTTGGAGGCTGAGGAGAATCCCACCTTACAGGCTGATGTGGCATGGAGATCACGTGTGCTGTGGCTGGCACAGTCAGCGGCGGCATGTGGTAAGAGATGGCAGGCAAATCCTACTTTTTGTTGTGATCTTGATGTTGAGGAGTGAGTAGCACCTGCCCACTGCTCTTTGGTTACAGTTGCCTGTCAGTAGTTGCCTGTCTGTAGCTGCCTGTCAGTGTGAGACGCTACTGCATTGCCAAGGATGGGAAAGACAGTCATGTGGGTACAGGCCTGGGAGTGCAGTGGCAGAGCTGTGTTTGCAGGTGAGCTGAGTGTTACGTGGGTGTCTATCTTGGAAGTCTTGGTTGCTCAGGTGGGATTGGGGCTGGATGGGCTGGGCCTCAGTGTGACCTGCAGAGTGTGAAAAGTATCCCTCCGGGGCCCACCCTTGGGACCCTGATGCGTAAGTCTCAGGGTAGAGACTGGAGAGGGGGGTGTGTTACAGTGATGGAGGTCATACCTAGGGCCTAAGGTATAGGAGGCAAGAGCTCTACTACTGAATCTTACAATTCATATATTTTTTTAAAAAGCTCTGGGTGATTCTGATACACAGCTGTGTTTGAGAATTAGTATACTAGGGGATACTTTATTGTCCAATAATTCTATAAAACATTCCTTAATCATTTACTAGTTAATGTAGGGCAGGTGACAGCATTGTAATGCTTATTTCAGAACTCAGACACATTATTGAAGTACATGAAAATGGGGAGCTTGAATTAACCTGAGTTGTGAGAGTTGTAGGTCTAACTCTGCCATGCATCTACTTGGTTTCCTAGAACCCTTACCTATATTTGGATTATTTGGAATGAAATACTGTAAAAAAAAATTATGAAATAAGAATCAAAAAGTCTGTTAGAAATGTGAAGTATCCAAAACATAAATCTAAGTATGTTTGCATTTAAAGTCTCAAGGCAGATATTTTCTCCCGATATTTCAAATTTCATTGCTGTAAGTGAATGAGCTTCCATGCATGTTACTGAGGCTGCAATGATGTAGTGGAAGACAGTTTGGTTCGGAGGCAGTGGGTAGATGCAGCCTCGGCACACTGTTACTCTTTGTGAGGCTGAGTTGTTACCTGACTCATCTCCTTGGCATGTTTTTTCTTATCTGTGGGACAGGGGGAGTATTACTGAACCTAATGGTGTGTGATGTCTCAGGTCTGATGAGGAAATGTGAGACAGGGCTGCAGGCTGTGGAGAACGGCTGCTGAGCAGCCATCTGTCCCTGTTTGCTGGGGCTAACACCTACTTGTGAGTGTTATTAATAGCACTCTCTTGGACTCTTCAATGTCTCAGATTGGATGCAGATCACACAGTCCCCTTGTACTCCTAACACCCCTCCGTTGTTTACGCTTAACCTTTTATAGTTAGGAAGATTTTTCTGGTCTCCTTGCTGTAAACCCAAATCTCTCACTAGAACCCCAGCATTTAGTACTTTCTGGTGATTTTTTAAAATTTTGTGTGAATCTCATCTCTCCAACTACATTGATCCGTGAAGAAGGAATTATTTCTTTGTTCTTCAATGATGCATTTGACTTGACTTAGTGTCGTGGTTTGAGGGTTATTGCAAGGTGAAACAGTATAATACAGGACACATATTTTATAAGGTTATTTATAATAGTCACCCAAAGAATGATGTGCAAGACAGTGCAGGAAATCTATTCACACATTAAGACCAAGGAATCCAGCCGAGGGCCTGGATCCCACGGGTGTCCTGTATGAGATCAGCTGAAGACTAGAGCTCATGACAGTGCCTCCCATGAGTCCAGCTGGAGGCCCAGAGCCCATGACAACATCTCATGCAGGCCTGTTTCATGGATCTGCGCTGGGAAGGCCCAAAGGTCGGTGGTGGAATCTTGAAAGTCTGTGCCAGCGGGATGGAGGATCTGTGCTAGCAGACTGAGGGATCTGCCCTGGATCCAGGAAGCGACACGCAAAGTAAGAACCAGAGCTCCCTCAAAAGGTACCACAGCCATCCTCAGCAACAGTGAGGTCCTGAGCTCCTCTGATGGTGAAGACAGCTGAGTTCCCATCAGGAAAACCAAGCTTCTCCAGGCAGTGTACCATCTTCCCCTCTGGAGCCAGGAAGCGATGCTCAAAGTGAGGATCAGGGCTTCCCCAAACTGAACTGAAGCCATTCTCAGTGCCAAGGAGGTCTCGAGCTCCTCAGAGGGTGAAAACAGCCCAGTTCATCAGGAAAGCTGGCGTGACGAGCACCTCCAGCAGAACCAACAGCTCCTTAGAGTTTCTGCCAGCTTCAACAGCTTCATTTCTTCTCCAGTTCTGCCTCTTATGCAGCTGGCAACAATCCCCAGGTGGGCCTCCCACACCCAGCGCCACGCTTAACTCAGTTCAGCCGGGGGTTATAAGTTGACCACCAGTGGTCAGTCCACCACACATGGCTTGGCATTTTAGACCCTCAGTCTGGAGGGTCCTAGAGAAGTAAATTTGAATGCAGGGAGGTGATAGAGGAATGGTAAGGAGAAATGGCTTTGTGGAAGAAAACTAGAAATGGAAAGAAATACAGTTCTTTTCACCCGAGGCCAATGTCCTGACTTGTGTTTCTAGAATCTGTGTCTCTCATGTTGCCAGTAGTGTTTTGGCTTCTACCGGTGCAGCTCTGTGAAGATTGAGAACTCATCTGGGAATTTAGGACTTGTTTGCTTGGAGACTGAAGAAAGACTACCTCCAGTTACACAACTTCTCCTATGCATAGAGGTTGTACTTAGAAATACAGTGTATACAGATATTTCCCAGGGTGTGTATGTGTGTGTGTTTTCTGTGAATATATACACAATATGTTATTTTCTAAAGACTGGGCATATATTTTCACTGTAGCAAACTGGGACCAAAATGTAGTAGCATTTTTCAAGTAAAAGAGAATACAAGCTATAGATAGCAGCCTTTACTACTTGCTTTTGCTCTGAGGTAGTAAGAACCTTCCATATGTACTAAGTTAAGAAAAACAGTGTTTTTCAATCTTCAGAGTAAAACTTACTCGTTGAAACAAATGGGAAAGAGGATCTAGCTAGATAGGTTGAAAGGTTGAGTGGCAGAATGTGTAAAAAGGAGTACAGCTGTATAGGAAGCCCTTCTGGACCTTGTTAAGGTCCGGAGGAGCCCACATTTATAATCCCAGGGAAAAGTTACTGGAATTCCAGTAAGTGATTCCAATCTACCACTTCCAGTGCAACCCATGGCGAGAATAAAGAGATAAATACATATCTGTAGTTCTGGGGAGCTAAGGGGGTCCCAAGTCCAGTTAGAACAATGACCGACCGGAACAACAGCCTTGGCCTCGACCCAGAGTCAAACCAGGTTTTATTAATTTGTGAAAAGGGAGCAGCCCAGGGATGAGTGACTGAGCATGGTGGGAAGTGCATGAGTGCTGTGGCATGGGCTGTGTGGGAGGTCTGATAGCACCTCTGCAGTGTGCAGAGAGAGATGAGTAGTTTGCATATTACAGATTGAGGAAGTACCTTGTGTTTTGGGATTGGTGCTTCAGCTTTGATGTCTACCCTTCATGTGCTGTGATGTCATAGATTCTCAAACCTCAGTCTCAGCCAACAGCATGGCATCACTCAGCCTAGCTTATGCATACTACTTGAGAGCTGGAGGCGGGGCATCACAGACCTGTTGGCTTGCTTTAAAGGCTACACATCAGCACCTTGGCTAGGCCCATTTTCATTGCTTAAAGCCAGATGAGGAAATAAATAAATATCCTAGCCAGCTCCATATGTATCACTACACAGAATCAGGACCAGGTTAAGCCAAAATGGAGACAAATGCTCCTCTTTCAAAAAGAGCCATCCTGGGGCTCCTCCACACAGCTGTTCCTCATTTAATGACCTGTGTGATTAATGACTGTTCAGACTTAGGACTGGGTGGTTCTGTTCACACTTACTGGGCACTGCTCAGACTTACTGCTGCTCAGTCTTCTCTTTTGGGTGCAGTTGTCTACATCTTGTTTATAGAGCCTCAGTGTCTTTTTTTGTACAGTACACCTTGTTTATATAGTACTGTAATTTTTTCTGATTGTACTAGTTTTATGTTCTTGTATTCACTATGGTACTGCATGTAAGAGTTTTTTTTTTTGGCGGTACTGGGGATTGAACTCAGGATGCATGTAAGAGTTATGCAAATAAAAACAAAAGCATCAAGTTGGAATTTCCTTTGACCATTTCTTTGTTCTGAACATTGTAATGTATGTACTACTGTATACAGAGTAGCATTTAGTGACCAATTCACTTAAAGACCCGAGTCGCAGGAACAATGGAACTCAGCTGTTAAAGGAGGGGTGTCTGCAGTGAGCACAGGAATGGAAGCTCAGTAACTGTCCTGTTGAGATCAATATGGATGCAGCCGGATCGAATGCCATTTGACAGGATGAAACTAGGACTGGAGAAATAGCCTTCTAATTGGTTTAGCAGAGGTTTTATATTTAAGGATTAAGAATATTTAGTGAATAGTACACTGAAATTTTAACCTGAGCAGTACTGACTTGACTTCTCTTTACCTTAGTAATGTTACTTGGAATAAATAGACATTTCTAAAGTGTTTGAAATATGCTTTCTGTTAAGGGGGTCAACAGCATCATCTCTGTTCTTTTCCTTTACTGGTTTCAGTTTTGGACAGATGGTACAATGCCAGATACTTCTGAGCATGTCTGAAATTCCAAACTAGAAAAATCTGATTTAGAAGCATTTAGGCTAATGAGAGTAGCAGAGTAAGCTTCATAATTATATTTTGATCCACAAATGTAATTTTGATGTGAGCTGAGTCTTCTTCACTCTTTTTGTAGTCCTATCAGTAAAGGTACATATATGTGTCACTTGTATACTGGTTTTAGTTGGCAGTAACTCTTGTGTCTCCTCAGGGACTGAGGCCCATAGAATCAGGGCACCCAAGCATGTCAGGGCTGGGAGTGCATAATTTATGGTATGTGTGTTCTTGTTGTACCTGAGAAACTGGAAGCTCAGAGAGATTTATTGTTGCACAGCGACAGGTTCATTATGCTGGAACAGTGTTACTGTGTTCTTCAGAATGAAAACCAGAACCTAGCCTTTTCACTTGCTAATAGCCACTCCTTCTTTGAAGACTCCTGGAAGAACGGTGGTGTGTCTGGAGCCAAATACTGAGCCCTGCAAGTTGAAGGAGAGGTTTACTTGGCTCACAGTTCTGGCTGGTACAGTCCATGGTCAGCTGGCTGCAAGGCAGAAAGGGTATGGTTAAGGGGCCTGGCGGAGGACAGCTGCTCACCCCGTGGTGATCAGGAGGGTGGAGAAGAAGGAGGAGCTGGGCACGAGAACACACCCTTCCAGGTCATGCCCCCGGTGGCCTGCCTCTTCCAACCGGGCTTTCCCTCCGGGGATGTTGTAGAGCTAAGCCATAACAGACGGGTGAGGGTATCTCAGTAAAACACATGCATTATTTCTTTACTTCTCAGAAATGTCCTCATTCCCAGCCCTATGTCCTGATATTTTCAGTTCAGAGTTAGGGTAAGTCTGTAGAAACTTCTGAACCAACTTCCTCCCCTACCACATGTATTAATCTCTCCTTCAAAAAAATTAGACATTATAGAAACAGATATAGAAAAGTTTAATATATTTCATTTCCACAGATATTCCATTCCTTTGTATGCATTTCCTCACTGCAGAGAACAGAAGTCTGTCAAGGAGAAGTTTTGAGAATGTGCACTGGGGGTGGTGGAAAAAGGAACAGGAAAAACGAATTCATTCTTATGCTTAACAGCTTTCATACACAAAAAAGTCTAATCCTGATAGCTCACATGTAGTGATGAATACACTCAAGAATATGCATCTGTATCCAGCCTGAGTTGGACACTGCTTTTAGAAACACATGTCTGCCTGGCGCCCAGATTGTAGGATGCTGTTTCAACTTGCCACCTTTCTTCCTCTGCCCCTTCCCTTCTCTGTGCCCTTGCCTTGAGCTGGGAAGGAGGCGGGGTTTCCTGACAAGTGGGCTTTGTTCTGGGAAGGCTCAGTGGCCAGCTGCCAACGTGTCCTAGAACTCAGCCAGTCACATGGTGAACGGAGAGGACTTGCAAAGAACTCTGATGATAATAGGAAAATCCAGTGGGCTGGTAGGGGAAAAACAAGCAGACCAGGCAAGTAGAGGCCAAGGGCCATTTGGGAAGGAGCTGTGCTGTTCGTAGTTGATAGTTTTCTCTCTCTCCTGGCTCTTTGTGCCCACCTGCTGTTAACCAGAACCATGAGGGTTTCCCCAAGGTGCATGTGTTATTGAATAACAGGCAGATGTGGTAACTTTCCAGGCAGCACCTTTCAGAACACTTGGTTGAGATATTGCCAAGTGCCCTGTTCTCTCCTGCTTTATCAGTAGTCTGTTTTGATTGTACCGAAATCTTAGGCTTAATCCTCTTGCTTCTCTCTATCCAGTTCTGCCCAGTTTTAGGGTGTGCGTGAGAGCTGAGAGGGTGAGTGAATAAAAGTAAATGAACGAATGTGTTTCTGGAAATCTTGTATAGTCTGTCTCTACCCAGGAAGGCATGCCTTCTGAGGTGATGCTTTCACATAAATTTATATAATTTGAGAACTTGGCATAGGGTAGGGCATTTCTAATTCTGATTTATTAAGGAGACCAACCTTTGCAAAAGTGGTATCTGTTTCTGTGTTGAAGACCATGCCTGTCTCATTCCTTCCTGTCAGCACCAGTAGTATCTCATCTGCTGGACACATCTGTACCTGTTGGGTTCAGGGCACTATGTCAACTGCGCCTGGAGGCTGTGGGGAAGAAACTGTCTTGTTTGTGCCCCTAGGAAACTCATAGTCAAGTTGGGGACTTTCCCAAGAATAGAATGTGCCTCAGAGAAAACCAAGGTTACATTTTGATAGTGGCTGTCTGTGGGATAGAGAGATCCTGGACAAGGTTTCTCCCCAAGTCTGTTTTTATTAGGATACAAGTGGTTCTGACAGCTTTCGTGCCTGAAGCTGTCATTTAGGGTTGGGTCAGCATAACAGCCGCACAGTCCTTTTCTCTGTGGCCAAGACTTGATGGTTAGTGTTTCCCCTTTATAGGTGAAAGCCTGAGGCTCAGATTTGGAGCAGGGTCTCAATCTCTCCCGAGGGAGAGCTCAGGACTAGGATGCAGGTAAAACCTTTTTGCACTTGATGCCTGGGCATCCTCTCCCCACCACTCGTGGTGTCTGTCAGCACCCCACTCCGGAAAGCTCTCTGTGGCTGGTTCTGGGGTGTGACTGGCCCCACTGCAGTGTCCTTCTCTAGCAGGACTGCCTTCTTACAGCTGTGCTCACTTTCGGAGCCTGCAGATTTTCTTCAAAGGTAGATGTGTTCTTGTCCACCCCATCATCTTCCCTCTTGCTGTCATGGACATTGTCCTTTAACCCAGGGCACATCTGTGTGTTTCTGAGGACCAATGTGGCTGGATGTGATATAGACGCTGCTATGACAACAACTTAAACAGGAACAGACGGTCTTCTCTTGTCCCCAGGTGGAAGTCAGAGGAGTGTCAGCCAGGGCAGCTGTTAAATAGCAGACAGAGAATGGAAAGCAGAAAGCAAGGAAGATGTGAAGCTGTTGAAGCCCTCATGCTTTGCTTGGGTGTGAAATGGTGCAGTTAGAGTGGAGAACAGCTGGCCGCCCCCCAGTCTGAACTGAGAGTTTCTGTGTGATCCAGCAGTTCCCCCTCAGAGGTGCATACCAAAAGAATCTAGAGCTGATGGTCGTGGCTGGTGTTCCTAGCAGTGCTTTGCACGTGTGTCCAGGGTGGAAGTTGTCGAGTGTCTCCCGCCAGCGGCCAGCAGCTGCAGGAGAATGTAGTGCAGTGACATGCACACCGGGGACACCACTGCCCCACAGTCTCCCACACAGCTGCACACAGTGGGGAGGTCCCGTGCATCAGTGGTGATGAGCTGGGGGGGCAGATCATGAGCACATTGCAAGCCGCCTTTCCAGTGTGGGGGAAGTGAGGGCAGTTCAGGGAGCACAGACACTGGGATCTGCGGTTGAGAACTGTTAGCTCCTGTGGAGACTGGACAACGGTCCGCTGCGAGGGAACAGGTCCTTTCCCCGGATTGTTGCTGCCCCGTGGAGAGTAGTAGGTGGAGGTGGGTTGCAAGTGGGGCCCAGTGTAGGAGGCTGGCAGGAGGTGCTGGGTCGGTCCCCAGCACCACACCCGAGCAGACACCCGACGCACAGCGATTGCCTGGAGATGTGTCCCCACGCTTGCTGTCTCTGTGCCCGCCACCAGGACCTCTGTCACCTGCACTGTGGCCTAGTCTGCTCCTGCTTTCCCTCCTGTGTCTCTTCACAACGGGCTTGTCTGCCCCTGCTGCCCCCAGATGTGCTCGCCGTGTTTCCTGCCTATGGCTTTTGCCCACTGCTGCCCTTATGACTGCGGGTCTCACCTCCTGTTGCCCACCTGCTGGCTGGCTTAGAGCTCTTCCAAAGCAGGTGGTCCCACTCTGAAGTCACGTGTGCTGGGAAGCATGGCGTGCCTGTCGCATCTCTTCATACCTGTGACTCTTGAGCCTATGGAAGGAGATGGAATGATAGTGGCCACACAGCGGTGTAGGTCAAGGGGCAGGAGTGGGTTCTGAAGTGCCTTCCCAGCCTCCTTCTGCATTCAGGGGCAGGCAGGGCTCCTCCCTTGCCCCTGAGGTGCAGGGCATGCGTATTATAGAACATGAGGTCTGGAAGGCTTGTATCTGGCAGCTGTTCCTCCACTCCTCCCTGCCTCCCCTTTCTGTCTTCTCAGGACTCATACATGTGGCTGTGCGGCATAGCAGGATTATCCCCTGTACTGTTGTATACCCTGCTTTTCTCACAACTGTGCTAACAGCTTGCTGTGTCCAAACATATCTGGAGTTTTTAAAGTCCATATTAGCCTATGGGGTCAGATTGTCCTCAGGGGATGTTGTACCCAGAACTTAACACAGCGAGACTGTCTCTGGGGAGGAGAGAGAACTTTTTCCTGCATTGCCTACCTTCCTCCCTCCCTTCCTTTCTATTTTAGTACTGGAAATTGAAGAGGGGGGTATTTTACCACTATGTTATGTTTTAAAGTTTTGAGATACAGTCGTATTAAGTTGCTCAGGCTTACCTTGAATTTGTGAGCTTCCTGCTCCAGCCACCTAAGTAACACTACCATGCCCAGGGAACTTTTGCTGGGCAGTTTTGCTTTCAGTAGTGTTGAATGCGTGTATTTGTTAGGACTCTAAATAACACTTGCAGTTTAATGGTGGCAATAATTTATTCTTCTGGCTAATCCAGGCTTGTGTTTACATTTAAAAACAATACCAACTTCACTTACATAAAAAAGTCACTGTATTATTTTAATTTAGCGAAGTGCCACCTTTTCACTATGCTCATTTGTTTTTCCTTTTTCTTTCTTTTTTTTTTTTTTTGTTCTTTAGTTGTTTGCATTTCCTTTGCCTCCTAGCAGCTTAGATTTGAATTCTAATCAGTGCATGTGGCCTTTCATAAATCAGTACTTTTAAGCCTTGATTTGCTTGTGAGTAAAATAAAAATATTTAAAATACTGTGAATATTCAGAGCAGGTATTGAAAATGCTTTGTAAAATGTAGAATGTATGTAATTGTATTTATTGATTCAGTCAGTGGACCTGAGCCGTTCCGCTGACTTGCCTTCTTGGAACGCATTTGGAGGGCGGTTAAAGGCAGATCTGCCCTTGGGATTGTTTCTCTTGGTGGCCCTGAGCGACCTGCGAGGGCCTGGGGCTTGGCTTTGTGGCTGTAGTGCTTAGTGCTTTTACAGCTGCGGTGTGGACAGGCACAGCCTGGGCTGGGCAGGGGTGCACCAGGTGCCGGCCAGAGCATGCCAGCGAGGCCAGGAGCTGACGGACCCTGTAGGCACTTGCTTGCTCGAGACCACTGGTGGAATCCCCTCCCTCCGGCTTCACCCTTCCATCTTAGGATGTGGATATTCATCATACACTGTGTCTGAAGGCCTGAGTGGGTCTGCTCAGCTCAGTGACCAGAGGTAGCAAACGTCCTGTCCCACATGACTGTGGGTGCGTCGGTACCTGGTCCTATATTGTGCACGGAGTCCCAGCTGGCAAGATCCAGGCCACAGATGGCCTGCGGAGGGCAGGAAGGAGGAGCCAGGTCGCAGATGGTCCTGTGGGGGCGGGGAGGGTGGGAGGGAGGGAGACCTCCTGGCCTCAGGCTGACTCCACACTTGAACCAGGGCAAGGTGGGACAGAAATAGTTCCTAGTGGCTCCCAAGGGCAGCGGTGCACACCGCCCTCCAGCTCAGCCTGGAGGATGAATGGCTGATGAGTCACCGGCTACAGAATGTCATTCCTGGTGCTGAGCAACCATCCCAGCTGGCTCTTCTGCTGCAGGACAGAGTGCTGGGAAAGTTTTCTGACTCATTTTCATCATGATTCGTAGGAAACTTGAGCCTCTCATTTCATTTGTAGAGAAGTCTGTGTGTGTGTGTGTGCGCGCATGTGTGTGTGTGCGGGCGTGTGTGTGTGTGGGCAGCTGTGGGACCTTGTGTGAGTTCAGACTGCTCTCTGCAGAGCCGTGTGGAAGGCCCTGGCCCAGAGGCTTGTCCTGGGAGGTCCATGCTGGGGCTGGAGCAGAGCAGGGCAGAAGGGCCGGGACCCTGAAGAGGGAGAGTGTCATTTTTGCAGAGTTCCATTTCCTGTGTCCTTGCCTTCCCCACTTGCACCTCCCTGGCACACAGGGACTTGGGTGTTTTGAAGGAGTCCTGAGAGGACTCCTCCAGGGCAGTCCCCACCCCTCAGCTCTGTGCCTGAGGCTTACAGGGGGTTCTCGTCCATGTAGTGCCAGCCACCTCCGATAGGGCGCTCTTCTTATCTGTCAGTCTTTTCTCGGAGTTCAGGGCTGTCCTGTGAAGTAGGGTCCATTACCCTCATTTGGGGATAAGGACGGAGACGCCAGAGCTACTTGCGCTCAGTTGCCCAGTTGCCTAGGGGCAAGGCAGGGTCCTTGAGCTGCAGTTTTAGTTGCACTCTCAGATTTTCCCTGGGGTCTACCCAGCCCACTCCGCCCTCTGTGAGCTTGCAGCTCTGCCCCATGGCTGTCCCAGTTGGCAGTCAGATGTCCCCACCTAACTCTTTAGAGTCCTGTCCTTTCTTCTGTTCTTCCCTGCCCGCTAAGCTGGCCATCACCAGGCTTTACGCAGTGAGTTCATGTGTGTTTTCCTTGCTTGCTGACATGCAGGACCAAGTGAGTTCCTTTCCTCTATGTCACATTTACCCCATTAGTCCTTTGCGTCCTGCTGCGCCATCTGCCCTGATGATTGTTAAGGAGTCTCAGCAAATCACCCACAGTCCTCTTTGTACACTTTATTCCCTAGCAAGGACAGACAAGAGGAGCTCTGTGGTGTAGTGTCCTTGCCCGTTCCTTCTTGCCAAGAAACAGAAATTTGGCGGGAGACAGAAGAGCAGGCTTTGCTGCTCCAGTGCTGGGTGCAGCGAGTGCAGATGCCAGCATAGCTGTGCCTATGCCTGTGGCCACCCGCCTGAGAAAGGCCCTGTGGGGCCGATGCACTGAGGGTCTGGGTGGGTCTCCGGTGTGACACTGGCTTCCTGTGTACAGAAGCAAAAGGAGCCTCAGCCCCAGGGAGGGAGGACCTCCCCTGCCCCTTCCAGCTGGCTGAATGCTAGGGAAGCACCTAAGAGCCTGCTGCCCTAACTCCGTGGCACCTCCGTCCAGACCACCTGCTGCCCAGATTGGACTCAGAGCCCTGTGGGTCCCAGTTGGCCACACAGAAACCCCAGTCTCCCTTCAGCGCAGTGATTTGGTGACTCGTGTTAGAAAAGCGAGCAGATTGGGCTTTGGGTTCTTTAGTTTCTGTGAAGGGTCCCTGGAAGATGTGATCACAGAGGTAGGAGCTGGGCTGGGGAAGGAATCATGAGGAAGAGGAGTAGAAGCGGCAGGATGTGTAGCACAGCCTGGTGCTCAGCAAGATCTAGGAGGGGCCTCAGCCGAAGAGGCCCTGGGCCAGACGCCTGATGCACAGTGAAGACCAGGGTGCTGCTGCTGGGGGGTTGGGCCCACACGGTGCCTTGAGCTGCCCCTTGTGGGGAAGGAGGTGGGCTTTCCTAGAGATCCAAGCCCAGGAGGAAGAGGTGGTGAGTAAAAGTGTGAGCTGAAGGCCAGCAGGGTTGCTGGCTATTTTGCTGAGTGTTTTAAACCAGAGTTTTCAAACTGTGGTCCAGTGCTTGCTATTGAGCTGTGAGGTCTATTTTGTGGGCTTTGCTTAGCATTTAAAGACATAGTAAGTAGGGGAAAATAGTGTAGAATAGAAAAAAGTGAACTGCACATCTTTTTGTGAAACTCCTGTTTTCTATGCAAACGTGGGTACTGTGGGCCCAACAGGATGGGAAGGCAGTTCTGAACATGGGCGTGAGCACAGCGTGCTGGATAGCAGGGCTGCTGGTGTGGCGAGCAGCAGCGGGAGAAGGCTCTGGATCCCTGCCTGCGTGCCGTGCGACTTGCCCTCTTGGTGCTCCTGAGGCCAAGCTCTGCCTCCTTGGAGTGGCACCTCTGGGGCTGGGCTGGAGCAAGTCCAGCACCTGCAGCCTTGGCCTTGGTTCCCCGTCACATGCAGGCACGTGCACACGCAGACACACACGCTGCACGCGCACACAGCAGAGCCTTGTTTGGCAGGGACTGTTCAGAGCTGACCATGAAGAATGATTATAGTTTCTCGGTTGAGGAAAAGTGTCGGGAAACATCTGTTTTGAAATTTCCTTGCATTTTTGGTTTGCTTAGTCTGCCCCACTTCAGCTTTGAGGCAATAGCAGAGTTCGTTTGGGCACAGACTGGAGCAGATACTGACCACCTGGGGCTCATTCAGTGCCTGACCCCTCTTCGTTTCTGGAGTGATTGTCCATCAGAGCTGGGGGGGAGGCTGAAGAAGGGGCGGGCGCCCCACCAGGGCCCAGGCTCAGACTCTGGAGTGCGGAGTGTAGGAGGCCTGCAGGCCGAGGAAGGGTTCCAGCCTGTTCCTGGCGGCAGCAGAGTGTTGTTCCAGCTGTGGCAGTGGCTGCTGCCCGGGGTGGCTGCACATGTGGGGTGTCTCTATCAGACTGTCCTCTATCCTCTCTTTCTCTCAGACTCACCTGTACCCCTTGGTCAGCAGAGTGGGTTCCTCTTGTTGGCATGCAAAGCTCTGAGTGCTGAAAGCCCTACAGGAGCCGTGCTGGACAGGTGCGTGCCCTGGAGCTGCATGGGTCACAGGAGAGGCAGTGGGTAAGCCCTGCACTCTCACCGTTCTGGCCCCTGAAGACCTCGCTGTTGCACAGCCCCTCCACATGCATGGCCCTAGCACTCGCCCTGTCCATTGGTGGGACATGCAGGTTTTGGGGGGTTCATGTGTGTCCTGAGATGCCTCGGACTCCTGAGGCCTTGCCGTTGGCCAGCACAGCGTGGTAAGTGGAAAGGAAGGGGAGGCCAAGGCAGGAAGTGTGTTCCGGGCCCAGGCTCACCACTCACTGGCCGGCTGACTGTGGGAACCTCTGAAGCCAGGTCTTCTCACTGCAAAGGGGCTGTGAGATGCTCCTGTGGTCATAGGTGCAACAGTCTTTGTATAAGGCATGCTGCTGTGTAAAGAGAAGGCTTTGAGGTGATACGGTAGGCGCTACCACTGTGTTTTAGTTGTTTTTTTTTTAAATTTTAAAGACAAAAGAATGGAGACATATGAACCAGAAAAGCCATAAACAATATAGAAAATACAAAGTTATACAGAATATACTAGGGAATTAGAACTGGATGTTGTATTACATGGTTATCTTTACATTAGTTAACACAAAAACATTAAAGGAAATACCAAATTATAGATAAGATAGTAGGGAATTTGCACTGGATGCTGTATAATATAAAGTTATCTTCATTTCTGCTAATACAAAAACGACTGAGGAAATACAGAATTATAGAGAACATAGAAGGGAATTAGCTCTGGATGCTGTCCTACATAATGTTACCT